>JBBPMY010000113.1:0-31683 GCA_038090615.1 Phylloporus gajari | reverse complement strand
GGAGGATTCAAGCAGTGATCAAGGCCAAAGGAGGTCACACAAAGTACTAGAATTGGATGATTCTATAGATTTGACACATAGTTACAAAATTGAGTCAATGACTTGCTGATTTGAATTGACTATATCTCCATGGATACATATTCAAATCACATTAATATTTTTTTCACATGTGACCAGGAGCATGTGCTTCCCATCACCTACTTACACTTTGGCTCTATTTGTTCTTTCCCCTGAGTTATATAACAAACACTTCAAAATGTCAAAACATTGACTCAATTTTGGAAGTCACTGTATGCGCCAGTACCAAAGAGAATGGCTAGTTGCCATGTCTCTGACGCATCTCGCCCAGTCTCTAGAGCTGAGACACTTTGCAGGAGAACTCCTACTTCTGCTGAGATGAACCAGGGCATGGCATCATCAGACTGGTTGTTTGGGGAACCTTCTATCCTTGAACAGCATCATCTGGTACCGGCAGAGTCATCTGAGAACAACTTGAGGGATCTCACCAACCTTGGTGGGCTACAATACGAGGCTGCCTACCAGCCAGCCCTTGTTTGCTCCCTCACCAGATATGAGGTCCAGATCATGCCTTGGGACCACAGCTCCCTATGCCATGCAAGAACGCACCAAGAAGGACCTACCCTTCACATCCCTTATCTTGAGGATGATAGCATGCAGCACATTGCCACTGTTTCCACAGCCCCCGCTTTCTGTCTTCTTCAGATAGAAGATGTCAATGTCGAGGTCGCTCCACACTGCCTGCAGAAATACAGGCTGACACCAATGTTCCCACAGCATCAGATCAAAATTCCACTCAAGGATATTCCCAGATCCTCACAGATGGTCTTCCCATTTCACATCCAGACATACAAAACAAGCGGAGCTCACCCCATCTGCTCCCATGCGTATTGGGATGAAACCATAGGTCAAGCCTATGAAGGTGCTGGATGGGCTTTCCCCTCATCCACCTATGAGGACCACTGATCTTTTGTGGTGCATGACCAGGGCTGGGAAATTTTCCAAAGGGATCTTTTCCCTCCTTCTTGGGCCAATGTTTATTTGGCTAAAAGTAAGTCACCTAACATTGTCTTTGAAGACGGCGACTGGATTTCTGAAGCTGACAGAGGATGGAACCATGGTGAACCTGCTGAAGAATATGGTAAGAGAGTAGGAATAGATGTCAGGAAGTTCAATGAACTTCTTGACAGAAAGGCTAGGCTTGAGCTAAGAAGAGCTCATCCTGAGATCTGGAGGTGATCCAATCACATCCAGAGGCTGATCCATGAAGCAGTAGGTACTGATACAGAAGACTTGCTTCATCAGTAGGCACTCCAGCTGGTAATTGCTGAGCTGAACTTCTCTCTAGAGCTGTATGCCTAGGCAAGAGAAGAGTCACTGAAGAAGGTGAGCAGAATCATTGTAATAGGCAGTGATTCTAGGTACCTTACCTACTTCATTTCCTTTAATCCTCTTGGCCATTTACCATTTATTTTATGGACTCTTATTTAGAATTTTTAAATTTTGAACTTGTATTTTTCTTGCAAGTGTCCATTTATCCTAATGGATAATGAGACAATATTTATTTACACTTGTACTACCCAAGAAATCATTATTCAATTTTCTTGAGAAAAATCACCAAGAGTTTCAACTCTTGAGACCACAACCAAAGACTATAAGTCTTTGAAACCAAACCAACCAAAAGACTCAACATCTCTTGAGACCAACCAACCAAGAAATCGACTTTAAGAATATCTTGAGAATTTATATTTACCACTTCTTCTAAATTGGCCACTATCATGAGGATAAGGAAATTGCTTCAGGATCAAGGATAATTCCTTGGATCTGGGATACACCTCATCTCATTGTGAGATTTACTAGTCTATGACTGAGAGATAACCAGTCTACAATTGACTGAGAAACTCCAGTCCATATTTGACTGAGATTGGACTGACATTGTCATAAAAAGAGTTTGCATGGTACTCTTGTATAGTCTATACAGGAGATATCATGACAAACACTTTGAGTCTTAAAGTTTCCATACTCTCCAGTATAACCCTTACTGGAGATCAAGGTAACAATTTGGGTCAACTAAAATCTATACTTTCTGTCACAGAATTGTGATAAGAAACAATTATTTAAGCAGATGCAGAATCCTCAATATTGGTGAAACTCCATTAATGATGATCTCGTTTGCTAAACATTTTGCTTTACAGATCACATCCTATGGCTGCTATCACAGTTCCAATTGACCTTGAAAGAAATGAATTCACCACAGTCAGTGTTCCCCTTCTAGTTGGTTCATCCAATTATTCCCTGTGGAGCTCTAAGCTTCGTCTTGTTCTAAAATCCCTCTCCATTTGGAGTTGGATTGATGGAACAATCACTTGGAGTAATGTTTCCCATGAAGACAGAATCCAGTGGATATATGTGGACTTTCAAGTGCAAGATCTTATTCTTGACACTATCCACAGATCTTTCCATTGTTTTGCACAATATGTCTACCATAATTGAGTTGTTAAGCCCTCAAATGTGAAAGCACTTTGGGAGAAACTTAGATCACTTTTTGGACCAAGTTTATTCAGACATCAATATCTGTTTCAACAACTCACTAGGATCACTATTGATCCTAGAACAGCTTTACAAGACATTGGGCATATTCTTTCCTTGTTTAACCATTCTGGTTATCATTTTTCAGAAGCTTTCATTGCCATGTTTCTTTTGAAACGTTATCCTGCAGAAATGTATCATTTCTGTTCAGAAGTGATTGCTACAATCAAACCTGTGAATTACAGAGTGCAGTATATCTCCTCTTTAATTCTAGCAGAGACTTCCAATATCCTATTGAGACATTTCATAACTGTCTGCTTAAATGCAGAGATTCCAGTGGCTAATGAAATTGTCCACAATCTAGACTTCAGGTTCTTCTCAGAACCAACCATCAGGGAGTCAATCCCAGATGAGCCCAACTTCCTTTCAGGAACATGAACAAAGTCATTTGGACATGAGCTCTGAACAAGGAGAAGGTAAGGCGAAAGCCATACTAACAATGGAAACTAATCAAGGTTCCCATACATCAGTTGATGATGGAGACATTAACATAACCTTAAATGAAGCTACCTCCATAGTTGATCAATATTGGAGAGAAAACAATGGTCCTTGGCCATTAGCTCCAGAGTCAGTCAACCTTGTCAATGAAGCTGACTTAGAAAATGTCAATTTTGACATGTAGGAAGAAGAAACCATTGACAAACTGATAGGTGTGGTTGAAAATTTTTGTCCTTCTACTCCTTCCTTTCTTTTTAGCCCAGCTTGGCTTATGCTAGAGAGTGAACTTCTCAATAACCAATTAAAATTAATTGAGAACTGATTGCATTCTCTAGCAATCAAGATTAACCTGAACTTTGAGTCCAGAGATAACCAGGTAGAAATACCTGAGGAAAATTGAGAAAGAGAAAGGAAAGGGACTAAAACTTTAATTCTTTCTTAAAAACGGTCACCTACATACCATCTCTTTCTATTCCATATGGACTAGAGACTTATTTTTATTAGGTGAGACTTGGAATTTTTATGTTTGCTTGTACCTATCCTTCCTCTATCATATAATGAGCATGTTACAGTGGTACTGCAATATGTACTTTGAATGAAAGAGAGGCATTCTACCTTTCTATGAAAAGAGATTTTACCATTCATCAAAAGAATGAGGATTATAAGGATAGAGAATAAAAAATTAACCCTTCTAAGTGAAGAGACAAGTAACATAAGCAGCTAATCTTTGAGGATGATTGATCACAGATTAGCCCTACAATCATCACACCTTATTATTAAATAAGAGATAAAACAACATGTGTGCTGATGTATACAAGCATGTTCACAAACACACATATTGAAGGATCTACTGATGTAGATCAGAGGATTGACTTATCCTTCAAATTCACCATTATATTTATAGTTGACTAAGATACCATTAAAAACTGGTAATCAACTCAGGATTCAGGATTTTAGGTGTGAGCACCCTCACATAAAACACTTCTTCTTTTCTTTGGCACTTTTTATACTAAGATTAATTTCTTAAGACACTAGGATTAATTTCCTAAGACCAATAGATCCAGTATCTGGAACATTAGAGGTTGTGCTCAGAACCAACCAGGCTTTGCCTCTTCTGCCACTTGACACCTTCCTTGGTTTGAACTGCAGCTGGTCCTCTGATCCCTTCAGTTTATCCAAGAGAATGGATGAATCTTTTCATCAGTGGCTGCCTGAAGACTGCTATGCCCTAGTAAGGAGCACTGATTTAGAGTTTCTTGCCTCTTGTGTGGCTTTGTTAAGTCTTATAGGACTTGATTCTATGCATTCTTATGCACCTTGGGCAACCTTCTCAAATATTCTTTACCGCTGCCCTTGTCACTCAGTGATGAAGGAGACCCCATACTCTAGTGGAAAGAATATCTATCTATATGCTGACCTAGTCGTTGGTGAAGGGATCAGTTCCCCTCACTTAGTGAGATCACCCACCTGACACAGGTGTTGTTGACGAAATGACAGAGACACCTCGTTTCTCCTTAGGAGAGACATTTGTCATCCTTACTGACCCAGAAAAACCAGTATCTGAAAGATGAACATTACAGTGTATCCTTTTAGGTTTCAAAGCTGAGCAGTATGATCTTCATGATCTTGCTCTCCAACCAGCTCCATGCCACTCCAAAGTCGCATGAGACCCACTACCTATGCTGGTTCCTTCAGTTTGCCACACTCTTTACTTCTTGCATGGAAGTTTGGTTGTTCTTTTGCTGGTCATCAAGACTTCCTCTTGTGCTTTTCACTCATTGTTTGGAATGAGAAGGGATTAGAATAGCTGGATTTTTCAGCTATCATGACATTCCCTCACAACTCATTTTGCTAAAATCACCAGTATCATCACTGAGACCACCATTCCATCCATTAGAGCACTCTTCCTGTTACGCTTGGTCCGGATAGGGCGAAGCGTAGCCTCAGAAGAACCTGTAGTGGGTTAAGGACTTGAAACTAGATGACTGTGGTCGACTAGGGCTAAGGGTTTCTAAAGCCTGGGCGGGGGTAAGGTGCCTCAGAGTCGCTAGGCAACGATTAGGTGACTAGGACTATCAATGACTAGACAATGGATGTTGACTAGACTGAAGGACCAGGAGACAGACGGTCTGCTGGGACTGAGGATGACTGAAAGGCTAATGGCCAATCAGACCAAGGTACTGTTCACAAGACGGTGAACTGGGTACCCGGAGACTAGAGGGTTCTGAGGACAAGCTCCCGTTCAGAGCACAGGTGGAGGCTCAAAGAGACGAGAGACGGAGTGAAGAAAGATCAAATGGATTGCTAGTCTAGAGATACAGGCGGTAACTCTGAGGAGAACTAGCTTAGAGAAAGGAAGAAGGGAGAAAGTGAAAGGTTTATATACCTGAGGTATAGAAACCGACGGAATATGAAAGAATTAATGTACACAGGAAGTAGTAAGCTGAATGACTAAAGAGAATGCGATGGAATCGCATGGAATGTTCAGGAAGATGAAGGAAGAGCTATGATTAGGAATCGATGATGAGTCATCAGGTCAATGACTAAGAAGAAGTGAGTAATTGTAGAGAAAAGAAATAACGTCCAGAACTCATATAGCTAGGACAAAGAAAGAAATTGTAACACTTCCAATCCCTTGATTGAGACTTCTCAACCTGTCATAAACTGTGGTAGCTCCCAGTTATTGACAAGACAACCATGCACTAAATAAGAGTAAACATTCTACCAGATCTGCTATGTCACTGTCTACCCCTGGCACAGCCTGGTGTTTCTACCACCTAGTTCAGGAACTACAGACAGAGTATCTGAGATGTTTCACAATTGTTCTGTATTAGCTAAAGTGATGCCTTCATGTCCCAGTTCATATGTCATTTTGGCCAGACATTTGTCTCCCAATCTGACAGAATATAAGGACACATTGGAACAGATCTAATTAAGAGACAAAGGTTATTCAAAACCCAAGTTTGTCAGTCTTATAATGCTTTCTCCCACACAGTTCCAGAAGTCAAAATAATAAACCTACCACTATTCCCTTGTGACTGTTCTGAGTCAGGAGCTCAGAACAAGAATTCTTCTTGTCAACACTAGCACTCCAGGTTCCTCTCAAACCTGATGATCCTTCACTACCTTTTGAGAAGTGAACAAGAGAGACACCTCCCTAGTCAGGAGAGATTGCTCTATCATTTCCATTTGGGAATTAAATAGCAGTTAAAGTCTTAACCTGACTGACATATGACTGACATCACCTCATATACATGAGAGAAATAAATCATATTGGCCTATGATTATTGTAAGTCCAATACATGATGACTTTCCAGTCTATGGTTGGTATGAGAACTGCCCTTGTATTGCACTTGGGAAAACGGTCATATTCATCCATAAATCCATGACACTATGAAATCATCTTTATATATCATGTCACTATTTAGGAGGAGTTGTACTCCTTAAAAGACACTACTAAGTTCCTGAATCACACAATTCCATCCAGTTTTTAACTGATCTGAGACATGCCTATCATGTTAATGGAACAATGTGATAAATGGAAATAGACTTTACATTTACAGGATTGAAGTCAAGCTACAAGAAGGTTCCAGTCAAAAGAAACCACTCTATACCTCTTGGTTTCTGGAATAGCTCCTTGACTTCCAATGAAGTCAGACTTTCAATAAAGTCACTCATTGCCTCTCAATGAAAAACAGGAAGTTACAGAAAGCAATACTGTCTTCCTGAGATGAAGAAAAGGAAAGTGCTCAAACACACTTTGATCAGGAATAAACAAGGTTTATTTGGTAGAACGAGTCTATGGAACAACTCAGATGTAGCATGAAAGCTACAAGAAGTTTTAAGCTGGCCTTCAAAGCAAAACAGCTTACTTTCCTTTATTTTCTGATTTCAATGATGACTACCTGATCTTTAATTTTTAAAAGAAAATCTTTAATCATTCTTGGTAGCATCACTCATCTTTAGATCAAGGCCATTTATGCTCAACTTTTAGATGAGTTTCTTTTCGCCTTTAACATTACTAATAATGTTTTTTAAGCTGGAGCACTCATACTTCCTCCACCATGAACAGAAGTTCATGAGAAATAAATCAATGAATGATTTATATAGAACAAACCATGATAAAAATCATGAGATACCACATTTGTGAGACAAAAGCCTTACCTACAGGGCTTAAAAGATAACCTGTTCTAATCCCTATTGAATTTATTCCAATAGAGATGTCTACAGCTCAATTCAGCTGATGATCACTCAATAATGCTCAAGTGGTTCCTTGCCAAATATCATGACTTCAAACTCATGATTAGAACTAATACCAGTTCTTGCTACTTCATATAGCAAAGACTTCATTCTTTGGAAGTTTACTTCCAGAAAAAGTGATGCAGATGTCCCATTCCTGCAAAACACATATCACTTTATCAGATGGTCTTTCACGACCAACAAGGTATGAATAAATAGTTGATCTTCAGCATATTGGCTTGACATCAAGTCACCCATAACTGCTGTAAAAGTTCAAACTCCTTGTTCTGATAAAAGAATGAATAACTGGTAACAAATGCATTAGTAACTGATCATTCATTGACTCCAGAATTGATGTTATTCAAACACAACCTCACAATTGAGAGACCACAAATAACAGCATCATTCAGAGCTCAACAAAACTGTTGACATGGTGAAGTCATACTTTAACTAGTATTGACTAATCAACAGTCATTAGACATTACCATCACCAGAAACCTGGAACACCTCAAGGTTTCAGAGAGATGTAAACATTTAATCCTTTACACTGTTCCTAACATTCACAGTGAGGAGGAGTGTTGGAATTGTCAGTGTTTATCTTATCTAATCTTATCTGACATTCCATATCAGTCATGATCAACAATCTTATCTTGATCATATGTATGGTCATCATGCTTACTATTCAAATATTCTATTATCCATGATGACTTTCACTGTATAACTAATGGATCACCAATCCATGTCATGTGACTTAATATGCTGACTGATACTCTACTGCTCATGTTATGCTATTGGTTGATGCTTATAGCATGCTTCTTATCATCTTTATTGCTATTGGCTGTGATAAGAGCATTATATGCTATTGGCTACTATTGTTCCATCTTTATGGAATTCCTATACACAAGTACAAACAGCATGTACTGTATATAAGGAGGAGCTCCTCATAGTCGCTCCTCTAACTAGAATCAATACTATCCCCTTCTCTAGTTCTCATATCCAGTACCTATAGGGTTTACCCTTATATTGAGATTATCCTCGACTACTGAGGTTACTCCCCTCTATCATCTATAGGGTCACTCCCTCCAGTAGTTACTATCACTCTTTGGCTATCTGTCATCTATCGACCACCATGACTTACCTGATGAGTATTCCCATCAGAGATCTGTGACTTTCTCCTCTGTGTATGAGTGTTCTATGAGCCACACTTTAACATGGTGCTACCAATTGGAGTCATACTTCAATAGACATGCTGTGACCAGACCTATTCATGCCTAATAGAAGGCCATAGAATGAAGAGGTTTGCTGCAATTTCACAGGGTTTTGAAAGGGTGCAGAATTTAGCCCAGAATCTTTGAGCTAGGAGGACAGAGGGTCAGCCATGATTGAGCCATAAGGAATGAAAGAAAGATGTACACAAAAAATGGCTCAAAATCATATTGAGCAGTTGTGTCATCAGGTGCATTGACATGTGATGTTGTGGCATGTAAATTTCCAAAGATGGAAGTGATAGAAGTGAATGGTTACAGATGTGAAATGGTTCATGGATATTTAGTGGAGGAATCATGCTGTCCGTCAAAGCATCATTCACCTGTGGATGAGCAGACAGATGGTGTGTGAGATGTGGTCATGGTTGAGTTTGTGCCAAGAGACCTATGTGAAAATAATGAAGAAACCCGCAAGGATGGTGGTCCAGAACCATTCAATAAAGGCTGTGAGTGTACTTCAGAGGGCTTGGCATGAGCAGGAGCCTGCATATGATTGTTGATCTGAGATCCAGTGTCAGGAAGTCTGAACCCAAATTGCTTGCCAGGATTTGCTTTGTAGAATACGGGCTGTAAAGGCGATTCAGTGGGAGCAGGTTGACTTTGAACCTCAGATGCAACAGCCCTGCCAGAACTAGCTGGCCTTGCATGAGAACTGCATTCGCCCAAGCCTTGAGAGGCTGGCACCATGGGGTTGACATCCTCTCCTTCCATAGTGATATCAATTTTTGAAGACCACTTTAACTTCTTGGTTTGCATTTGTTCAAGTTGCTTCATCTGAGTCAGTCGACCCCTGCTACCTCTCCCAGAGTGCTCAGAACGTCATGTTCCAGTCACATCAGAGACAACTTTGGTGTCGATGCAGTGGTTCAAAAAAGGCAATGCTAGATAGGTGTGGTGTACCTCACAGCTCCTCTGGAGTCATCCAAGATCTCTTCGTACTATCCTCAATGTCATCACCCTTGCTTTCATAGATGATTCATCGTGAATTTTCACAGTTTTGTTGGGCCACAAGATAGTTGTACGTATTATATTCGTTAAATGAGTAGATAACAATGCCTATTCATGACTTATAGTAACCTACACTTGACTGCATGGCTGGCAAGTAGAAATCTGGTGGTAATGTAGCTCATCCATGAGCATAGTACACACATTTTGGTGTCTACATATGTGGAGCTACACTAGAAATATAGTGTATACAGATCTAGAGGGGTGCATTTGGTACTTCCATATCACCAACCGGAGAGTGTCACTTTGCCATTTGAGAACTCAACTCCTTGTCGTTTCCAAGATGGCGTTTGGAGCTACTTGCTGAGGATGTGCCTGGAATCCAAATCAGGGGCAATTGCAGCAGAGGATCATTGGGTAGGAATGTTGTGACTATGGAAGGAGTAGAGGAGGTGGTGGCCAGAATCAAGTGGACACCTGATGTGCTACTGCTTTGAAGTACCAGAACATTTATTACATTTGACTCCTTTGGTACCCAGTACTTCTCTGGGAGTTCTGCAAGCACCATGACAATGGAATCAACAAATTCACCATGTGTAAACTTCTGGTTAGCTTGAATAACCCTGCCTTGCATTTTGATGGGTAATATGAGCTCCTCACAAATCTTCTTGGGGAGGGGAATCAGAGGCTGAAAATATGAGGAGATTTTGAGTCATCCAACCAAAGCTAGATTGAATGGTTGTAACTTTGAGGGTACTGGGATGTGATATGGCAAAGAATGGGTCAAAACATCAGGAAAGCATTTTGGTGGGTTTAAATTTGCCAGGAGAGTCATACAGGAGGTAAACAGCAAGCAGGATGTAGAAGAAAGACTTCAAGTTGTGGTGAGCTTAATGCATGACTAGCGTTCCTGGACCTGTGTAGGTGAGCTCTGTGGCCATCCACACCCACATACCCTAGCATACATGAGAAGAATCAAATCAACATAAAACTGGCAACATACTGTGTGTTGAAGTAGACTCGCATCAGCTGATGAACTGGAATCACTTGGGAGAGGTGCATTGGCCACGGGGATGGTAATATCAAGCATATCTCTCAGATCAGATCGAGATATTAATGCTGCCTCTCCACTGACATGAATTGCAGGACCAGTGGCAAGAGTGGAGTCATTGCAATAGGAATTATTGAAAGGGACAGCAAAACCCTAGTCACTGAGAAGACCACAACATGGTAACCTCTGAATTTTTGCCTGAAGAAGTACTCTCTTGGGTTCTTTGAGTACTCGATGGAGAAAACCCTTGCTGAGTTTGCTATGAATCACCATGGTGAGGAAGAGATTGAATATACTGATATCATAGTGAAGTATACATGGCCCCTTGAGAGTGTCGTGATGGGCTATGGGACATAAGCTACTGGCACTGAATGACAGTGGTTTGAATGCACTGCATAGACAATCAATCAGTCTGACAAGGAACTTGGGGAGTGAGGAGAAGTCAAGAATTGGATAACCTCATGGTTTTGAAACAAGGTGTGACAAGATGTGTAGATAGTATAACAATGGCAGGCAGCCCACAATAAGGGTACGAAAGATGTGTGTTGAATGGTTGAGGAGCTTGCATGTAATGGGGTGCTGAGTCCAAACCTGCTGCTTATGGATTAATCTTGGCACTCCCTTCACACCTGCCTTCTCTAGCATCTTCAAGATTTGGCCTTCCATGTACCTCTGTAATGGGTCCACCAATGAATCTTTGATGACGACCTCTTCATCTTCTTGGTAGATAGAGACTTTGCCACACCAGATGGTTGTGCCCTGGCTATGTAACAACCCAGAAAAGAAGAGTAGTGTATTGACAAATATTTCGTATTCCTTGCCTTGCTTGACTATTCGGATTATTTTTTGACCATTCTGTGAAGGGGAAATGGTGGAATCGAAACCGAGTATAGGCCCATCTGTGAATCTGACTCCAAGGAGGATGTGGAGAAATTTCAGAGTAGAAGACTCCAAACGGTCAAGGAAATGAGCTAAGTGGGAATACTCACTTAGTGTAAGGAGACTTGAGGTGGTAATCAAGGATAAGGTAGTGCTTATAGAACAGAGAGATGGATATTCTGATAGAGGAGCAACTAGGTGGGAGCTCCTCCTTACATACAGTACATTGTGTTTGTATCTGTATGGTTGTTCTAAATATGTAGAACAATAATAGCCAATGGCAGTAAACTCTCTTATCATACTATTAGTAATAGCCAATAGCAAAACATGAGCAGTGTCATATAGAAAACATAATGATCTATTAAGATAGGATCATTTGTAATCATGCTTACTAGAACGATAAGATAGATAAGAAAATAAGCATGATCTAGCATCTAATTGATGCTGATTAATGATGACGTAATCATCATTCTCAACACTCCTCCTCACTGTTCATGTTGGATATTGTGTAAGGGTAAGACAGTTTTGTCCTTGTATGAATTTGATTTTACCCAAATTCTTTGTGAAAATATCTGTGAATTGTTGGTTAGAAGGAACATAAAACAGTTCAACTTCTCCAAATTCTACAGCTTCGTGAATATAGTGTTGAGGAATATGAATATGTTTCGTTCTTCCTTCTTGAACTGGATTGAATGCTATAAAAATAGCTCCTTGGTTATCAACACATAGTGGTATGTGTTTGATAGGAAGTTTTAGTTCTTCAAGAACATTTGTTATCCATTGGATTTGTTTGGCACATTCTGTCATGCTGCAATACTCTGCCTCTGTTGATGAAAGGTGAACTCATCTTCGTTGTCTTGACAGCCATGACACTATACTATTTGCTAGAAACATTGCATATCCAGTGGTGGATCTAGATGTTTCTATGTCACCTACCCAATCTGTATCAGAGTAGGCAATTAGGCCAGTCTGATCTCCTTCTCTGGAGTATTTTATACACAATTTCTCAGAATGTGCAAGATATCGGACAATTTGTAGGCTTCTCATCAGATGTTCTTCTGATGGATTCACTGAAAATTGCGACATTTTAATAACTGAATATGCTAGATCTGGTCTAGTTCCTAGCATTATATACAGCAATGATCCAATCACAGATTGGTATTTGCTTTGAAGGACTGCATTCACTTGTCCTTGTTTAGGATGAAGTGAATATCCAGTTGGTAAAGAGACATTTGTTTCCTTACAATTCTCTTGTTCAAAGCATCTTACAACTTTATTTGCATATGCACATTGATCAAGGATTAAAGTTCGCTTTTTACAATCTCTCATGATTCTCATGCCAAGATATTCTTTGGCTTCACCTAGATCACAGCTTTCCCATTTAGACATGAACATCTTTTTGTGGTCAAGAATTTGTTTTCTGTTACTACCCAAAAAGAGAGCATCATCAATGTAAATGATAATGATAATAATATCCTTGCCAATGAATTTGATATAGATTCCTGTGTCTGAGACACATCTTTTGAAACCCATCTTGATTAGAGATAGATTCAACTGCTTGTTCCATTGAAGCACAGCTTGCTTCAAGCCATAGATGGCTTTCTTTAGTCAACAGACCTTTGATTCCTGACCCTTTATTATGAATCCTTCTGGTTGAGTCATATAGATCTCTTCATCTAATTCTCTGAAGAAAAAGGCTGTTTTGACATCTAGTGCTTCCATTTCCCAATCATGGAGAGCAGTTAGTGCAAACATTAGACAAACAGTTTCAAACTGAGCCACAGGAGAGAATGTCTCTTCGTAATCTATTCCAAAACTTGAGTAAAGCCTTTTGCGACAAACCTTGCTTTTACTCTGTTTCCAGGACGAATTGCAAAAATCCATCTGCCTTTTACAGGCTTCCAACCTTTAGGTAGATCAACCAGTTCCCATACTTTTCATTCTTTTAATGAATTAATCTCATTTTTCATTGCTTCATTCCATTCTTGTTGTTCATCTTAAGATAGCTTTGCTACATCTCAGTATTGTTTAGGAACAGTGCGATCTGAGATTTGCACAGCGTTAGACATCTGGTTTCTGTACCAGACACTGCTGTAAAGATTCTCCATATCATCATCTTCCTCAGGTTCATTTTGAATTTCTGTTGAAGGAGTTTGCTGCTCCTCCTGGATTGGTTCTAGACCGTCTCTGATATCTCTTTTGATCTCCACTAGTGGTCTATCTCCATATGTATTATCTGGAACCACTCTTGGTCTAGGAACATGTTGTGATCTTTGTTCCTGTCTTGTTTCCACTGCTTCTCAAGTTGTGGTTCTTTCCTCTCTCATTGGTTGATAATGATGAGGACGGCTTCTAAACTCCATTAATGTTTCAGTCTCTTCTTGTCTAGGAGACAACCAGTTTCTTCTATATGGAGCTGGTACTCACCATATTGGCGATGATGGAGTTGGGGAGAAGATGGAGAGGGTGGAGAATTTTGAACTAGATACCTTTTATGTTGATGAACATCCTGAATATTAGTTCCTCTATTATCAGGTTGTCTTCATTTAATCCCTGGTCTTGTGGGGGTCAAACGTTGTTCTGAGGGTGGTCTTTCTGGTGAGGATTGATGATTATCCTCACAAAGTTCTTCCCTTTCTTGGGATTCTTCTTTTGGAGAATGTCTTAACTCTGGTTGGTCATTGTGATCATCTGATGATTCAGATGGATTGGGAAAGAAGTATGGTTGAAAAGGTTCTCCTCTATAGGGTTCATACGGATCAGGAGGAATATCTGGTCCTTGATCAGGTTCTATAGGAACACAAAAGTATTTGTATCTTTCTGGTGATCTAGGTCTTTGAGGTTCCTGATTGTTATCAGGGGCCTCTTCATCCATCATTGGAATAGGGGCAGGTCCATCTTCTTGATCTTTGGAACACTACGGAAAGTTATTCTCATCAAAGGTGACATAGGTGGATATGACAACATGATGTTTTATTTTTGACCAAAATCACCATGCTTTCATATTGGGTTCATACCCAATAAATATCATTTCCTCTGATTTGGGTGACAGCTTGTCAGGCCTTTGTTCAGGAGGAATGAACACATAAGCTTTACATCTGAAGACTTGGAAGTAAGAAGCATCTGGTTTCTTCTCATTGGATTTGAACATTGTGATAGGAGTTTTCCAGTTGTGACATCTCATGGGTTGCCTATTATAGATGTGGATTGATGTTTCCACAGCATCTTGCCAAAATGATTTTGGCAGACAGGCATGATAGCATATTGCCTCAGCCTTTTCTAATATGGTTCTATTAAATCTCTCAGCTCTTCCATTCTGCTGAGGAGTGTGAGGGGTTGAAGTTTGATGAGTTATGCCTCTGGAAGTGAGCAACGTTGCAAACTCATAACTCATGAATTCCCCCCCTCAGTCTGAACAGACAGTGGCTAATTTATGACCCATGAAGGTTTCAGCTCAAGAAACCATATTAGAGAAATGCTGAAAGATATCCAACTTGACCTGCAAGAAGGAAGTTAAGGCATACCCAGAGTAATCATCAATGAAAGTGAGGATGAATTTAGCCCTCAAGCATGGTTCAATAGGCATTGGGCCTACTAAGTCAGTATGAACCAGTTCAAGTGAGCAAAATGCTTGTTTATCTGATTGTGGAAAGGTATGGTCAGGCATTTTATCTAAAGAACATCCTTTACAAGGAATGCTCTCTGATTGGTCTTGAAGTTGAGGAACTCTGGTTAGATTCATGTGTGCATGTCATAATGCATTTTTGGAAGTATGTCCAAAACATTGATGCCAGATTTGATAAGAATTATGGTCTGTGAGAGAAGTCACTGATCCTATCATTGGAGTAATCATATTTGACTGAAATCAATGAAGGTTGTTTGTGGGTGATGAGGCAGTTGCCCAAATCACTTCATGTCCTCTCTTGTCCCAAATACTGGATCCCTTTGATGTTATTTCACAGTGAAAACCATGATCAGTTAATGAGGGAACAGACAATGGTCTGTTTACCATATGTGAAGCGTACCATATGTCATTTAATGTCACAATTGTTGGATCGATGGTACTATTGATTTGTTTTAGAAGAACTGTTCCTGGTCCGTATAATGGAGATAAATCTCTGTTTGCTACAGATGTCTTTTTGATGTACTGATTTAGATGAACAAAGTCATCTATAAATGGTGATAAATGATGCATGCAACTTCTATTGATCATCCAATGATTTTTAGAGAAATCACTCTTTGGAGAATCTTCTCCAAGATAGTAGCAAAGATATTCATTGCTCTCTTCATCATAGAAGGTTACTCTATCATTGTCCTCATAGTCCAATTTCTGTCTCTCATATACATGAGGTCCTCTCATAGGGACTAATCCTTTGTGAGTTAGATTGACTATGTATAACTCGTAAGTTTGTTTCTTTGAACAACTCTGCAAGTTACCTCTTGGTATTTCATACACTTGTTGTGCATGACTCATGGCATATGTGTCGTGGAATTGATGATCTATGAATAACCCTTGAGTTTGTCTCTTTGGGTGAACTTGAGGATTACCTCTACAATTCTCATGTTCTGATTGTACATGAGCAGAAGCATGAAAAGCTTCTGTGGAGGTATAGGGTATCTTTTGTGTGTGAAGGGCATCATGATTGTTAAAGTTATTCCTTTGTGAAATCAATCTTCCAATGGCTATCACTGTCTTCTTCTTCTTATTCCTCTTCTCAGTGTGTCTCAAAGCTCCTAGCTTTGGTGTTTCGTCTCAATCATTTCTGATCAGTATCTGAGAAGGTCCTGCTCTATCTTTCATCTCAGAGTTAGAAAGAGGAGCTCCTTCAAAAGGAAGGATGATGAACATCATCCATATCTGAATCTTCATGTCCTGTTTCCCATGTATCCATGTTCTCCGGTGGTTCTTCTAGGTTGAGGATAACTCCTTCAGGAGTTTCTGGCCAAGGTGGCATATCCTCACTCCAATGCACTTCTTCTGCTTCATTCAATTCATCAGTTTCACTTTCCATGATTACTTCATGGATAAAACCTTGTTCTCTGTCTACCATATTAGTAGTGGGTGCCTTTCCTTTTCCCTTATTCTGCTTTCTCATGTCAAAACCTGCTTGGCTAGCTTCCTTTTTATCTTTAAAGGAAGTAGGTCTCCTTTGGAATTTAGTGCATCCTTTTGGACCACTGTTTCCAAAAGGTTGATTCGGTCTTGAACCACTAGCCTTATAAGGATGCCATTTATTGTGAGTGGGTGGTCCCTTGTGAATCACATTGGTTCGATTTGCAGTGCTTACCTGTTGAGAAGTGGAAGGACCCACTTCTACATTGGATATTCTGGTTTTGAGAATGCATCTTGATGCAAGCATTGAGACTTCTGCCAAGATCTTTGTGGTTATGGTATCCACCGTGAAATTGGCGATTTCTGTGGTCAGTGCCACAGTAGAGCAGAATTGGTACATATCTCCTGGAAGCCGCTCCAAAAGGAACATGGCTTTGAAGGAGTCAGGAAGGACAAGACCAGCATCTTTCATCTGGTCAAATAGTGAAGTGACATGATTAATGTTTTTGCTTGCCATTCTTGGGTTAATAGTAACCCAGTTTGCTTGGTGGAACAAATGGAATTGTCCAGCCAGGCCTCAAGATGCAAACAATGATTGCATCTTCTCCCAGATTGCTTTCGCAACTGAGGGTTTAACAGCTTGATTGGTATAATCATAGGTTACATGATGAATGAATGCATCACTGATGGTGTTGGCAATGATGTCACACACTCTTTTATCAATGACTTCCCACTTTGGCTGATCAGCATTAACTGTACTAGCAAAAGTGGTGGTTCCAGAGATCCAAGACCAGACAGAAAGTGATTGGAGAACTGATTGGAGACATACACACCATATGGGATAATTGGTGGGACCCTTGAGAATGGGTATGCGAGTGATGATGGTGTTGTCAGTTTTGAAGTCAGAAGGTATAGTGATTGCTACCATTTAGAGAAATTGGATGATGTCTATTAAACCATATTCAGTAAAAAGTTCTTCATAAACATGAGATAATAGATTGAATTCAGATGGTACTTCTCGTATTTCATCTTCATCCAAAGAATCTGATAGTGGAAAATCCTGAGGGCTTAGAACCCAATTTTGTCTCCTTCTTCAGTTGTTTAACCAGAGAAGGGTGTGACATCCCTTTTTGTTAAACCCAATTGGTTTAAGAGAGTCCCAGTAGTTCCTTTGATCCTCTTTAGTCCTTGGAGGTTGAGAAGTGGAAGACTGATACATAATTGAATTGGAACTATGTCTTTCGAATGCTTTAAAATACAAGTATTCAAAGTAATGGGGGTTTTTGAATGTAATAACCCTTCCATCTCTTTCATGAGACAACACTTTTAAAGTAGTTGTTTCAAAAGGAATATCTATAGTATGAAGATTGTTCCACGCATTCAGTTGAGCAACTGAGGACATATCATAGTCTTCTAAATATGAACTATTTCCATGAAAATTGTCCAAGGGCCAAAGAGGATGTAAGGAGAAGGTACTATAGATACTAAGTACATCTTCTAGTTCTTCATTTTTCTTCGCCTTGCTCAGCAGCATGTCTCTTTCTGAGTCTGTTAGCTCAGGAAAGGAATTCAGTATGTCCCTTATTTTTGGTTTGCACTGAGAGGCCAAAGTAGATGTCATCTTCTGAAGCTGTACCTGCGTGTTTGAGTATCAGCTTCTTTATCGCCAAGGACTTCTTAAAGATCTCAGGTGTTCTCCTTTTCATAAGAGTCTGGTAGTGCTTGTCAAAGTACTCATTCCACTCCCTTACTCCCATTCCTACTCTTCTTCCATACTCCTCTGTAGGCTCTCCTCTGTACTATCCTCCGTTCACTGTCTCTAACCTGGCCTCATCTTCAGGCATGTAGTTAGGGTTTTTCAACTTAATAAATAAAAGATTTGCATATGATGGAGGAAAAATGTCTGTACGAAATATCTCCCAGCCTTGGTCTTGCACCACATAGTCAGCTGCATCTTTGTAAGATGCAGTGGGAAAAGCCCAACCTGCACCCTTATAGGCTTTGCCTATGGACTCCATCCAGTATGCAAGTGTGCAGACAGAGTGCATTGCCTCAGACTCACAACTCTGAATCCGGAAAGGGTAGACCATCTAAGGAGAATATCATATCTTCTCCTGGCTGATCTGGTGATGGAGCTGGGGGTAAGTTGGTCCCAACTCTATCTCGGCAATGCAAAGACGTTCCACCTCGACTTCTCTCTTCATGATTGGTTGGTGGTAAAGGGGAAGAAGGTGAGGTGGCTGGTGGAAGTTGGTGAACAGGAGCCTGTCGTCTTCTTGACAGGTTAGGATGTTGCTGATCATCTGTTTCTCCTTGACTCTGACTCGTAGGAAGCAGTCCAGATCCCAAGGTCGAACTTGCATAAGCTTGCCATTGGACAGGCACTGGAGGAACTCCCCCCCTATATCTATGAGCAACACCCCATCTAGCACGGCCAGTGCTTGCAGGGACTCATAGTTGGCTTGCTCTGTTCAAATTGGAGCTTTCAAACTTGCCAAAGTGGGGGGGTCCAAGAGCCACTGCCTGAACAGCCCCTCCATCATCCTGTGTGGTTCCTCCTGAAGTAGGAGGGTTTCTAGTCTTGCTGCTATTTGTGGTGACGGCAGGTATCTGAGGGATGGAGAGGATGATGGGGTTGACTGCAGCAGCTCGTTCCTGTTTGAGTCTATGCTGGACTGTTCATTGGGCTGCAAGGGTGAGGATGGATCGGAGGCTGTTGAGGACGTGGCTTCTCTTGCTGCAAGAGCCTCTTCCTCCGTGGATCCTGAGGAGTGGAGGTTGTCATTCTCCAGAGTCCTAGGAACAGTTGCTGGGGTGGAGCGTAGCCCATATGGTGAGGAAGTGTCAAGGAGTTGGTTGTCATGTCGTTGAGAATAGTGAGGGGGTTCAATGAGTGCTTGGATGATTGGAGAATGTGGTGGAGAGATGGGAGTGCGAGTGGTGGGCTGTCATTGGTTTTAGATGACTCTGAAAAATTCAAAGGGTACGAACTGGTGGTCAAGTAAGTTGTCATCAGGTCCCCTTCTGACAATATCTGTCTCACTGTGATGGTGGATCTCTGCTCTTTCTATTGCACCATGGCAAATAGGGCAGGGAATCTCAAAGGGAACTCCTGGTGCCACCAGATGAGTATCTCTGATTTGTCTAGTATGAGAATCATATTGAGGGGGTCTACCAGATGTTTCTGGTGTTGGGTTCTCCTCTCTAGAAGGGGGTTCTACAGGATTCTCTGAAGATTCTTCTTCAGGAGGTATATGAGTGTCTCAAGGTGGTGTTCCTCAGGTTTGCAATCCAGAGATGTTGTTACTTACTAAGGGTGGTATGAGTCTGCTCGAAGCCACTGTCAGCATTGAGTCATGAGTATGAGTTTGGCTCTTAATATGAGCTATCACAATTAAAGTCTCGGAATGTTTCCGGAAAACAGCAAATCCTTGTTCAAAAGTGAACAACAAGTAATGAGCTATTAGCTCCACCATTACAGCCAATTCAAGACCATTATATAAATTGGTAAACAGAGTGTAGAGAAATAACAGGTCCAGCAACCACCATGAATCTCCTGCGTATGAGATGGAGGAAGGTATCATGAAGTGCTAGCAAAAGATGAACTCCCTTGTCTAGACAACAGGGCTCATAACCTTTCAGAGTAGAAGACTCCGAACAGTCAAGGAAATGAGCTAAGTGGGAATACTCACTTAGTGTAAGGAGACTTGAGGTGGTAATCAAGAATAAGGTAGTGCTTAGTGTAAACACCAAGTGCTTATAGAACAGAGAGATGGATATTCTGTTAGAGGAGTAACTACTAGGTGGGAGCTCCTCCTTATATACAGTGCATTGTGTTTGTATCTGTATGGTTGTCCTAAATATGTAGAACAATAACAGCCAATGGCAGTAAACTCTCTTATCGTACTATTAGTAATAGCCAATAGCAAAACATGAGCAGTGTCATATAGAAAACATAATGATCCATTAAGATAGGATCATTTGTAATCATACTTACTAGAATAATAAGATAGATCAGAAAATAAGCATGATCTAGCATCTAATTGATGCTGATTAATGATGACATAATCATCATTCTCAACAAGAAATTCTTCTGGGTACTAATGGATGTTGAGGTGATGGGTGGAGATGAAGCTCCCCCAGTTGAAGAGAGTAAGAATGATTTCTGTGCCTAAAAGCTGGATATCAAACAAAGCATAGCACCCATCCTGCACTTCAAGCAGGAAAGCTACTTTTCTGGCCAGTTCAATAAAAGATTCCTTCTTATTGTCTCTGCTGAGTTTCTTCTTCACTTCTCCTAGGGTGTAAACATCAGTCCTCATGTTGAACTTCTCTAGTTGTGTACCACGTTTTGAGATTACACCCTCCTTGCAGAGGAGATCGGGCTTTTGAGTGGCACTGCTCAAGCCATTTGCAGGGTTGTTTGCCACCTTCCTGGTCCATTGTCTAGTGTAATATTAATGAAACTGCAAATAAACATCCCTCTCACTTACCTAGTGCACATATGAGAATTCAGGATGTGCAAGAGAATACCGTTGAGGAACTGCACAATTTTTTCTTCCATACATTCTGAATCTGAGATATTTGAGAAGTACACCCATTGGCCTTTTGACCACTGACATATCATCATCATATTGCTGAGAATGGAGTCCATAGTTGTGTTTGTGGTGCTTGATGGGGGGAACAATCTACTGTCTGGGAAAATTTTGGCCAGGAAATCTGTGGTCTGCTGCTGGTCGAGCACCCAATGGATGGGTGCTGTGTCTTCTACAATCTTGGGGTCCATGGACTCACAATATATGTCCTCCCTGTGATGGAATTGAGGTGGTGTGGCTAACTGTGGAGTTGCAGGTCAATTCTCTTCAATGTCACTGAGCAGTTAGCAACCCCAATGAACCACACATAGCAGGAGTGGCATATTATGCTTGTTATAGTAATGTTCAGAAACACATGTCAAACGTTGATGAGCATAATTACCTGTTGCATAACTCATTCTTGGTAGGTTGAGGAGTCTTACTAGGTCAACAGGTGTTGGGAGTGAAAGTGAAGAGTCCATCAGATGGTCACTTAGCACTTATCAATCAATGGATCAAATTGAGCCAGATTACTACATAGACATGCGGAAGTGACTACACAGAACACAGCATGTAATAAAACTCTTTGAACCAGTATTTATTTAGCCAAAAATTGGATGATATCTCATAACTGTTTTGTCACAATAGTCGTGAATGAGCTTTCTTACCAAAGTTCAGGACCATGTGTGCTGCAGACCGTATCTGTGATATGGGAATGACATCCTCAATTTGTGTCTCATTTGATCTCATTGCCCGTCTTAGCAAATGCATTCCCATTCCCAGATGGACATTGCTTGAACTTCCCAATTGAGGTACAATGTTGAAGCATTGAACGTAAGCCAGGAAGTATGCGGTGTCGACTGGGCAAAATATGAGCCTGATCTGTACAACAACATGGTCTACCACATATGTCTTATTAGTACATTCAGATAGCAGCCTAAAATGCGAACCTTCAATACCCTGATGTGGCCAGTCACTATCTGGTCTGGGACTAGCGATGACAGTGTTGTACACTCCGTAGGGGTGATTGGGAGAGGGTGGGAATGCTCTCAGAGTTTGCAGAGCATCTACTTGGTCAGCTTTGTGATATAGGTGCTGTTGAACCCATAGTTTATACCATACTTGAATATGATCAAATCAAAATGGACAATGAATGTCTCGAGTGGTGGTGCCCAAACTTACATCACCAGGGTTCACAGGGTCCTGGACCTGCTGGAAAAACTCCCCAATTGCAGGACAGAGATCTGGAATTCCAAAGAGGGTGGTGGCTTCGTCAATGGTCATTTGAAGGGAGGGCTTGTTTGTAATATGGAAGGCAGTTGTGGAGGTCATGAAGGTCTGATATGGTTTTACAGCATTGGGAAAATCACCATGTAAAATGGCGTTGGCAATGGTGAAGTAGTTCACAACAGGGCAAGTGATGTTCATGTGCTCAGTGAGAGGAGTGTCTTTGGAGTCATCGGGATTGTCTTCTTGGTCAAAGTTGAACTCTTCATTCTTGGAGAGAGGGGATTTGTCACCACATGCTGTGAAATGTGTGGCAATGTCAAAACAGAAACATTTGTTGGAGTGATCAAGGTAACAAGTGATTTATGCATAGTAATCATGGTTATTGCTTGCCCGAGTGGGAACTTTGACTTCTTGCACATGAGCATGCTTGATCGCATCAGCAGACCACTGTGAGACAGGACCTGAATGTCGAATGCTTGAAACGACACTTTGAAACAACTCCAGTTTTGGTAGCTCCCAGGAATCCCTGTGCCCACCAGCCTCTGTGATGGCATCTTTGTTGTCATGAAACAATTTGAGTGCATTTGCCAACCTGTCAAGTGAATTGTTGGAGAATACTGGGGCTTGCGCAAGATAGCAAAAGTTGATAAGCACATGGATCATGGTGAGGAAGCAATGTGGAACTGCACCAGTGATAATGCTTACAATGTATCACTGGATTGAACAATGGTTATGCCCAGTGATCTGCTTCAACTTCGAAATGCCATCTTCAAAGCTGCAATACTCAACTGTAGGTTGTAGAAGAGAAAAGTGAAAATCGATTTTGCTAGTGGTGATGACTTCAATGCACCACTTTATGTCGTGGTCCCAGGAAAACTGAAAGAAATGGTGCAGGACCTCTGGATGGAAGAAAAGTGACAGGCAAGACAACAACCAGCTCATCCAAAATGGCTTGATAACACCATTCAAGTAAAGGGTCTTGGCAATCTTCAAAAACCCTTGATAATCCTATGGGGGACACTTTTCAACTGTCTTGTGAATAGTGTCAAGTATGTGGGATCCGGTGTGTGGAGGATGTAGAAAGGGGTTGTCAAAGTTCTTTGAAGTAGCTATCATGAAAGGGGATGCTTTGGGGCTTGTGCCCGCCATAAGGTAGAGCTCTAAGGTGTCCCCAATGTAAGCTGTCAATAGGGTATAGCAGTACCACACATTCCCAACCGGGTCATTCATCATTACCCCAATGCATGCAGCTATCTTCAGCAGTTTGAGGATGTTAGTTAGGGCTCAGTGAATAAGTCTACCATGTAACAGCATACGGACATGAGTGTCTTTGTGAATGAACTTTGGAATCGGGAGGAGAGCCAATAGTAGGTACGTATGTATTGAAATCTTGGAGCAAATACTGGGATCGATATTCATAAGGCTGATGAGGAGAGGGTAAGCCATGCGGTTTCTGCTCATTACCAAGATATTTATCTTGTCCAAGGAGAGAACAATGCCCAATATGGTGGCACCTCTTGGTAGTGCTTCCTAAAACAAAATCCCATTGAATAAGATACCAATTGTAGATTAGAAAATGGAGTGTACCTGGATTTCCCATGTGCATTCCCCACTCAACCAATCCTCATATACACGACAAATATGAGCAGCCAATGTCCAAACTTTCCTTGAGGTGAAGGATATATGAGGGGAAAGTAGAGGATGGCTCAGGAGGGATTGAATACACTCAAGCAGTGAGCGATAGAACAGGCAGACGGGCTGTTTGGTAGGGGTCTTGCATTTCAGCTCTTTGCATAGCCATGGTGGTCCCGACGGAAGACATTCTATGTGCAACTGGAGGTCCCTTGCAGTTTGAAATGACAGTGAAAGATGCTTGATCTTGATTGATCAATCACAATTTGGTGCAGAAGTACTAATTACTTATGATGCTCAATGATAACAAAGAGTTAATAGCGGTCATACTGAGTCCCAAGCGCATGCACCAGGATGAGAATTCCCATTCTTCACCAGAAGCAAAGGGATAATACAAGTTTTCTTGTTGTTCCTTAGCATGTTCATCCTGCCAAAACAGGTCCATGAATGTGAACTCACCAGGGTATGAGTCACTACAACCTGGAAACACTTCTGTGAATTTCCCCTCATCTATGTCCATTGCATTGACATGTTCCAATCCATGATCAGGGCCAAAAGGTGGAAATGTGGGGTACTCATTGTTTGGCTGGGGGTCCGAGTGAAAACCATCATCTGCTTGGGCACCACCAACAGAACTGGATTGATTACCATCTTTGAAAGGCTCCAAGTTGTGAGTGGTTGAGTGATCTTGATACCAATTTGCTCCACAGCAGTGCCCCATCAGCTGGCCCAAGTGTCAAAGAACTTTGGTCTCAGAGGAAAATCTCTTTCCACATTGAGGGCAACTAATGATCTTGATACTGCCTTGATTTGCTTTCGCTCTGGGCATCAGTGGAGTGCGTGACTCAACGGAGCAGCACTGGGAACTTGTGACACTTAGAAAAGGCAGTGCACACATGTCTTGGATACTTCCATGGAATTGTAATCAACATGTTGTACTTACACATATATGCCCATGATCATTTTTGACAACTTGGTTCCCCTCTGTAAATGCTACCAGAAAGTCTCTCACAATGAGTACACCAGGACCATCTACTCAGGCACTCCCCAACTCCCCACTTTCCTTTCCATGGTCCTCATTGGATGAAAATTCCATTTCATGCCATTTCTTACTCTTGATCAGCACACAATATCCCCAGTTTGCCATTCGCCAGCTGGCATCCACAAACCTGTGGATCAACATCAGATATCCCATGACCACAGTGTCCATTCGTTGTCATCTCCAAATCTATCTTATTCCAAAATTCAGGATGATGTCTTTCAATCTCTCAATGACTCCAGCAAGGACAATTTCAGAGATGATGATCCATCCTGTAAAGTAAGTCTCAGACCTACAGTGACTTCCAAAATCAAGTCAATATTTTGAGATTTTGAAGTGTTTGTTATATAACTCAGGGGAAAGAACAAATAGAGTCAAAGTATAAGTAGGTGATAGGAAGCACATACTTCTGGTTACATGTGACAAAAATATTAATGTGATTTGGATATGTATCCATGGAGATATAGTCAATTCAAATCAGCAAGTCATTGACTCAATTTTGTAACTATGTGTCAAATCTACAGAATCATCCAATTCTAGTACTTTGTGTGACCTCCTTTGGCCTTAATCACTGCTTGGATCCTCCTAGGCATGCTTTCAATTAAATTCTGACACACCTCTGAATCTATATTGTTCCATACTTCTGCCACTCTTTCCCAAGTATCCCATACTTCTTTAGCATGTCTTGGATACTTGGCAAGCTCCTTTTTGATATGATGCCAGAGATGTTCAATGGGATTGAGATCTGAAGATTGTGGAGGCTAATCCAGGACTTTGATATCATTGTCTTCCATCCACTTCTTGGCCTTTTTGGAGGTGTCTTTACAGTCATTATCCTGTTGAAAGATGACATCCTCCAAAGAAATTCCAGATTCCTTCAAGCAAGGAAGCAAGTTATCCTTCAAAATGTCTACATATTGGTTGGCATTCATCCACCCCTCAACCTCTGCAAGGTGTCCAACACCTTCCCAACCCATACACCCTCATACCATAATATTTCCTCCTCCAAATTTCACTGTTCCCTGAACCCCTCTGTTACTAAGGCCTTCACCTGTCTGTTTCTATACCCATTCCCTTCCATCTGATCCTATCCTGTTGATTTTGATCTCATCTAACCAAACAACTCTCTTCCAGTCCTCAATAGACTATTCCTAATACTTCAGGGCAAAGGCTAAATACTTCTTCTTGTTTCTTATAGCAAGAAGTAGCTTTTTCTTCTTTATTATAGCCTTGAATGAATGTTTTTTAAGAACTCTTCTCACTGTCTGTGAGGGGACAGGACTGGGAATGATGGAATTGATGTGGTGGATAGCCTGGACAGCATTGGCAGCTCTGTCTGTGGTGATTTGAGTGATGATAGCATGTTGAGAAGTGGCTGAAAGCTTGGAGGGACAGCCAGAAAGAGGTCTAGGTCTATTGGGTAGGAGATCCCTAAGTATTCTGGAGATAGTAGACCGGCTGACATCAAGTTTGGAGGCAATAGAGTGACTAGAATGACCATTAGAGGCTAGAGAAAGGATATTTTCTTTTTTAAAGGAGGAAATAGGATGCATAGTGAATCTGAAAGACATAAGAGATGAAACTAGTGCTTAAATAGTGTCAATTGAGGTGGTTACTATTATACAGTAACTATGGCAACCATCAGTTATGCTTCCATCAAGGATTATATATGACAGCTGTCAAACTTTGACAGATGTGACAGATAGTTACACAATTGAGTCAATGACACATTAAATTGAATTGACTATATCTCTATGGATACATATTCAAATCACATCAATATTTTTAACACATAGCTAGGAACATGTACTTCTCACCACCTACTTACAATTTGGCTTTATTTGTTCTTTCTCCTGAGTTACATAACAAACACTTCAAAATCTCAAAACATTGACTCAATTTTGGAAGTCATTGTATC
Source organism: Phylloporus gajari (assembly GCA_038090615.1). Taxonomy (NCBI): domain Eukaryota; kingdom Fungi; phylum Basidiomycota; class Agaricomycetes; order Boletales; family Boletaceae; genus Phylloporus; species Phylloporus gajari. Next base: position 4,813 of record JBBPMY010000113.1, on the reverse strand, counting down.
TGCTTCACTACTACTTAATGTTTGCAATCTATCCCATACTCAGGAATCCAATGGAATGTGTCACATTGTTCCTAAGCCATGCAATTCTTGAGAAGCCTACCTCCTAACAGAGGTAGCTCATGTTAATTATAGTATTGTCCTCATACACAAATCACTTATCCATCAGATTATTCATCACAATATGTTGGTCCTTCAGTACAATAAGGAAGTACTGGAGCGGATGCAAGACAACCACTGCAAAGCAGAGCACTTTGTTGGCCAGGTCCATTTCTTGATCTGAAAAAGTGGCTAAACTGCAGTATTTGAGTATGCAATACAGGAAGATCACTCACCACCCAGTACATCAGGTATGTTCTTAATCCTCACACCGCACCACAAAACTGACTGTAGGTCATAGAGCAACCCTATCCTTTGTTCAACATTGATCTTACATAGCCTCACAATATCATTGACATTAGCTCTATGAAGTACATATATGTTTGTATGTATTCTAGCTATTGATACGGAAGCTCAACTCCATCAGTGATCATCAGGGACCCCACCCTCTTGCCTTGTTTTGCACTAGGATTATGAGGTGCAATCACTCACTATGATCAATCTCCCAGTTGTTGCTGCAACTGCACAAATATTTCACTAATAGAATGATGAGACATAGACAAACAAAGAACATGTAATCATGCCAACATCCCTCCAATACCACGTCCAACATAAAATAATTTAAAGCCTCATCACAGATTGTTCATTTGTCCACCTTCTATACATGCAGGGATAATCTCCTCATTGGCTGGACCACCAATGTTGTGATGCCCTGAATCATGGTATGTTTTGTGTGCACTGATTTATTTTGTCAAGTGAGCTTAACATTGTGGTTTACTCATTACACTACTCATCGTCTACACTCCTTCCCATGTCATTGATGGGCCCAATGGCTCATAATACTTGTGACAATGGGACAAGATGAGCCGCAAGTCACACGACTGTGCCAGGACAACGACAATGACATGACTTCAACACAAAGCCATAGCCCACATCTATCAAACATGTCCCCCCTCATCCTATTTGCTCTACATCCCCACCAGTGGTCAATGAACCTGAGGGCTTATTTGATGATATCACCTGCAACCAATGAGTAGTATGAAGATGAAGCAATACAAGGGATGCAGGAGGCCTGGGATACAACAAGGGATTCTGCAAGCCTTGAGGACACCAACAGCGCAACAACCCATGGTACAGGGGATACAACAAAGATGACCAGCAATGAGGGCAGTGTGATGAGGACACCACAATGAGCAAGATATGACTCAGGTTGGCTGGACGGTGTGCAACAAGGTTACCATGAGGACTACAATACAAAGGACATGAGGTGGCGACCACTGCAAGTTAAAGATGATGCAACGATAGGATCATGATAACTATGGCCCTGCAACTGACCTGCAAATTCTTTCAACAGCATACCTTCACTGCCTGCTGTGACACCTTCAATGCCTTAGCCAAACAAGGTGACATAGTAGTTGTAGATAGTATTAATTGCAAATAAGCACTTCTTTCATGAGCACAAAAATATTGCAGTGCTAGGAATAAATTATGGCATGATTGACAGTCTGGGACAGACAAGGACCAGGTTGGCCCAGAATGTGACATGTGCTTGGCGCTGCTGAGTTTATCCAATATGAAGGGTGTGAGATCATAGACCCTGACAGTCTTTCCTAGAACGGGATAGATTGCATCTTGGCTAGAGTTAGCTGTCATGCTGTAACCTTGGCTAGGTGTGAAGCCAGTTTGCTGATGTAGCGTCCATGTAATGGGCATTTCCAGGGGTATATCCCCTGAGGTACTGGCACCTTTCGTGCACAGGCTGTGGCATTGCTCCTTGATTCAGACTGTATGCCTGATCCTCGCTTCTGTCGTGCTCTTCATCCAAGCTTCTATTGCTCAAGCTGTCATCTGGATTGTCTCCAGGGGGTCCAGAGGGTGGCAGTCCATGTGGAGGTTGGTTATCTCTCATTGGCAATTCTCTGCCACCCCTGTTGTCCTAAGGTTGTCTCAGTTCATGATCATGTGGAGCTCATCTCGCTCCTGCCTCATCTCAAGGATTAACATTGTGATGGCCCATGTGGTCCTGTCTATCACCTGTCAGGTGTCCAAATTGCTCAGCCTCTCATTGCTGATTGATATGGCACATGATGGCATCAGGGTTGTGATTCAGGTACTCTGGGCATCCTAGGACATCAGCCAGAAATTCCCTGTGAGGTTCTGCCTTGACCTGTTGCCCAGCAGGTGCTGGGTTTTTGTACAGATTGCTATTGTCCATACTTTTGGACCTTTGCACCACAGTCCTCACAGGTGGGTCTTCCTGTTTGATAGGTCCAGGTCCTTCCTGGTCATACATGTCCTGGCTAGTGGTATCCAGCAGCTCCCTGAGGATTCTCCTCATACATTCAACCTTCTCAGCTTGGTGCTGACTGGGGTTAATTCTATAGTTATTGTAAGCATGTGGTCTCTTATCGTACTGGGTCCACAAGAGGGACTGTTCTGCCAGGAACCCATCCATGGATCTCACCATGTCAACCAGGTCCATTAGATCCACAGCGTCAGCTGTTCCACGTGCCAAGGTCAATCCCTTGTGTACTTCTTGGATTAACTCAATTGAGGCCAAATCCCTCATGGCAGGCAATGGATCCCTGAGTGTGATCCCCAATTGTTCTCCCTCCAGCATGGGTGTTGATTCAGCCTGTGGTGTGCTGAGGGGAACCATGGTGTCACCTTGCTTGGTCAGGGAGCTCATCACTCCTTCTGTGAGATGTACAGATATCTTGTACAGTGAGTTCTCTTGCGTTCTTGCAGTATTCATGGTGTTGAAACCCCCAGACATTGGGTCAGCAGTACTGTTGTCCTTGTGGGGTGGTGGGTCTTTCTTCTTTCCTTTCGAGGAGGTCACTACTGAAGGTGCAGTCAACTGATGAGCTTGCTTGTTGTTGAATGATTTGGCAGCCTTTGCTGCAGCACATGTAAGTGCTCGAGTAGCCGTGTGGCTCATGTCAAATACAATTTCGGTGTCAAAAAAGTATAAGGGTTGGCATGCCTCACTTCTTGCTTGACTCACAAGACAGACAGTTCCAAGGTCTGTATTTGAATGAGTAGATAGGCAAGGGGGGTGAGATTGTGATTCCAAGATCACAATCCCCCTCCTTTTTATACTACAGATCATGTAGACTACAGTATATAATATAATATAATAAAATATTGAATAAATGAGTAAATCACCTTTCAACAACAAGGTGAAACAGTGTGATGTGCATAACATATGTTACCTATGACCACACAGGTAATAGGGGCTATTGTCCAAATAGGTAAGGGTAACATCGAGCACCTTACATGCATGTGTGGTTTCACAAAAGAGGTGGAGGTTGTCCAACCACTCTCTCCCTCTCCCTCTCCCCCTCATAGTCAGCATGATAGGCCACAGGAGGATGTGGGGACATGAAATCCAAGTGACAATGAAGGGCCAGGCAGAGCACAAGCAAGCCCAGATGTCTGATTCAAGGACAACCAACAAGATGTCCTCTGGGACATAGTGTACAAAGATTACATCATGAACCACAAGCCTGAATGGGTTGAGGTGGACGTCTACATGACATTCATCTACCCCAACACCAAGGACCAGTAAAATGTGTACACAGTCAACGTCCACCGTGTTGGGTGGGTTGATGATGACAACTGGGAGGTGGACACTGAGGAGTTGACCATGCAGCTGGCTACACTCACCCCTCAGGTCACAGGTGGGCATTCCCGTGCTGTTTGAGCCAGACTGTGCCACTCACATAGACTCCCTGAAACCAGGTGCAACAGAGATCTCCTGTCTAGACCTGTTGCACCCTGAGTACAGCTGCCATCTGAGGGCAGCCACTGTGTGCACTGACATCATCAGAACCTGCACAGATGTGTTGACCATGCAGGTCCTGGTAGACAACATGCTCAAGCTCACAGTCTCCTTCCATCTGATGCTCTTGGGCTCATCTGGGCCTGTGTGTAGGCCCACAGATCAGCTGCTGCCATCTGCTATTGCAACCAGTGAATTGGACTTGGTCTCCCCAGCCATCTAGTGGCTGAGGGATGTGGCTGAAAGGTAGGAGGGCTATGCTGCATTCAAGCAAGGTCAGCATCACATGTAGACAAACATGAATGTTGTGGCATCCTGGAGGTTTGCTGTCACATTCTTGGAGCATTACACCTGAACAGCATTCTTGATGCATGGCTGCTCAGAGCAGGGCTGCAGGCAAAAGCAGCTGAAGCTGATTCAGAAGTGGGAGGTTTGGCAGGCACTGGGTGTTGGGGCTACATAGATGTCTGAGGTAATGCAAGCAGTGGGGCTCATGCACAAATATGGTGTGGGCAGTTCCTTGCCAAGGCAGCACATCATTGACATGTGTGGTGACCAGATGGCCAAGGTTGGCACATGCATGCTGCTATCCAGGCTGAGAGAGGACCAAGAATGAAGCACAGCGTGTCATGTTCACTTGTATCTCAGATTAACTAGTAGGCATTGTCATGTACAGTACAGGCATTAATGTGAAATGTGTATGAAGTGTGCAGTCTCTGTTGGGGCAGACTCAGGGGTAGTCTGCAGCTGCCTCCAAGACAGCTCTGTAGCCCACACCATGTGCTCTCTGAAGGTAGTCACAGAATGCTCGGACCCTGCCAAGATAGGCTGGGCTGTTCTCATACTCCTCCCTGATGAACCTGAGTGCCAGGGGCACATTCCAGTTTGGCTTTGCAGTCAGCTCCTGTATGAGAGTGATGACCTTTGCTCGCC
>JBBPMY010000112.1:0-31797 GCA_038090615.1 Phylloporus gajari | reverse complement strand
GTTGAAACCACTTGAAACTTGTGGTACTTAAAAACTGGAGGAATGAAAGAAATTATTGACTTGATCAATGGACAGCTGAACTTGTGGATTGACAATGTTCTGATCAACTGGACTTCTGAAATTCACTGGCTCCAGTCAGTCCAGTCCATCCAGAGCTTTCAGAACTTTTGCAATCTTGCTGATGGAGTCTGGGAGCAGCTTTTGTCAATGATTCTGTGGTTCGTGATTGTGCGACTGGTGCTGAGTAATTTGTGGACGTTGATTCTCGTTAAGATTGGGCAGAAATGGGGCGACGCAAGGAGGTAAGACTGGCGGAAGAAAAAAGGTAGTGGTTACAAGATGTGATTGCGAATATATGAGAGGAGTTGGCAGCAGAACGGGCGAGGGTGCCCATTGGAGACACATGGGGCGAGGTAGTGATCTTAGAAAATATACTGGATGGATGGAGCAACGGTGCGAGCTTACAAGGCTTCGGTTGAGCTAATTTCTGATCGGTCACTCGTTCTATTCATCAGGCTCAAGTCATATGCTCCTCTTTCTGAATCTACCAACGTGATGGTACGAGGCTCAGGCCAATATTTTGCAGAAATAGGATAGTCCAGGTCAGTAGCCAAATCGTGCCCGATTCGAGTGCGACACCACAGACGGACTCTCACCCAACTGTACACTAGCTTTCCCTTTTTCTTGTCAAGGACGAACACGAGCAGATGTCCTTTCCCTGAGAAGGACTTTTTGACCACAGACCTCGCAAACGGCTCTTAGGTACGTTGTATACTTGGTAACCAGCCCGACTTGACCGTGGTCTAGACAATGATAGTCATTGTACGAAAGCACCCAGTCCTTCACCTGTCACAGACAAGACCCTGTTGTCGACCTCAAGTACTACAAACTCCTGGGTCACCCGGTCGTCAAAGTAGTCACGACTACTCGAACAACCCCCCTTTGGAATGCTTCGCACTTGACCTTGATGGATTCAAGTTCCCGTGCGTACAAGGCATCTCAATTGCACCGTCCCACATCGTCATTTTCCACCCACGCGCTTGTGCTAGCAGTAAGTCGTCCAGTCGAATTCACTTCTTTTCATCCACAATATTTTCAGTTATATATTCAAGGTTCCTGGTTTCCCCGCCCTCATTTCCTACTCTTGTTCAGCTTCTCGACCACCACGAGCATGCCCGCTTTATCGCTCAATGTAGCTGGCGCCGTCTCACCTGCTGCAAATTCTGAGGATCTCACGGTTAAGCGTATCACGAGGAAACATGCTTCGTTTGCACTTCCAACTGCTCCAGAGTCCGAGCAGCTTTTCTGCCCACTCACGCACTCCGTGTTTGTACCACTGCCGACACCATTGACAACCTTTTCGGTATGCCGCTCCCCCGCGCGATGTACAACTTCCGTTGTGACCACCTGCCTCGGAGCTCTTGGTCTACTAAGTGTACTCCAACACAGGGCTCATCATACTCACCGAGTGCCTCTTGGCTCTTGTGCGTCCTATTTTGTATGGCGTTGTCGCGTCTGACCATTTACGCAGTGGTCTCGGGTGTTCTGAGTCATGGGCGTGGTCATCTGGGTGTTTCCACTGATCATCTCCGAGGATTCTAAGCCGACCAAGTCGGAGAGGGAGTGCGAGGAAATTGTGCGGCTCATGCGGGATGCGGAAAGGACATTGGCCGAGCGTTATGTTCTTGTGGGCGGTGTCGCTACTGGCGTGCTTACATAAGTGTTGTTTGTGTGGGTGTGGGTAGTATGCTTGCGTTTATTTCCAGCTTGCATGGGAGGCTTCTTGATAATGTATTTGATAATGCTATCTTATGACAGTTGTTGCACACGTTCGTTATCAGATAACCTCGCAGATACTGATAATACTGTGGAGATTTATCACGGCGAAAAGAGCGTTCTGACTTCGGTCTGGTGCCACAGCAGGTGGACCTGGTAGCAAGGTAAGTCCTTTTTACATTAATGAAACACTACCCTTGACTCACTACCGCCATCATGAGAAATAGAATGGCCTGCAAGTTGTCGATGAACTGACTCTGTCTATTTTTGCAGGCTTATCGTGTCTATCACTGCAGGTCCGGCCGTACTAATACCAGGCTTTTGGCCCTGAAGTGGTCAATTAGGCTGATGTCAGGTTTATAAGGAGTATGGTGTGTGTAGGGTTTGCATTTTCACTCTGGCATGCTAAACTTATCTAAGTGGCAAATGTCGAATAGGTCACGTTGTCGTGAGAACGCGCTCAGCCCTAACAGCGATCGGCAATGGAAAGACACGGCTTTTTGAACAAACAGAGTTGAAATAGCTGGGTAAGTGTATTATAGTCAGTTCCTCGTTACTTGGTATTCGACAGTTGCTGCAGATGGACAACGGACCCAGTTGCAGACATCTGCGTGCTCGCCACCATACTCGCCACCAACCTGCTTCCACCGCCATCATCTCGACAAGATGCTTCTAAATGGGCTCTCCTCATGGAGAGACCCCTCTAGTCCACCTCTCGTCTTTCTTCCCTCCACAGGCTTCCTGGCCGAGTTCTCCATCCAATTGCACGAGTGAGTATGCATATGTGCTGTCGTGCTACTCCAACTAAGCACTCTTAGCCCGTCCCTTCGCATCGACAAGCTATTCTTAAAACTTCGCAACGGTGCATTGTCCTCGATTTTGACTCCCGGACCCTGAACCTAACAGGCTACAGTCATATCCCATACGTCATCACGATCATTCGCGCCTTCGAAGAATGGAAGAAATCGGTACATCCAGTCAGTTTCCCGTACGTCCCCTTAAACCCAAGAAAGAGACTTTCGAAACACAACTTGTAGCCTTCTACGACGTTTCGTCCGAGCTCTTGTGCACGCAGGCGCCAAAACGCCAGGAAGACTCGGACACTGGCTGTCCGAAAGAATAATAATGTCTTAATTGCTTCGAACGGTCCATGCACGCTTGGTGGTATCAATCCGAGATGAGTTCTGGGGTCGGAAGTGCATATTCAAGTACATCCCAGTGGATGATGCCAGAAGGTTTCATAGGTGACCTCGGACTTGTAAGTAACGACGACGATAAACAAGCTGCGCATGGTTGGCACAACTCATCTCATTCGTATCTACAAGCAAACCTAATGAACATTCTAGTTGGCAGAAAATGAAGAGAGCGACAACACTGCCGAAGTCATTTGGGGTATGTTCCTTTTGTCCAATAAGCCAGGTCTGACTTGGTCTATGGAGGACAAACAAGGCATCAATACCCTTTTAAAGCTGAACACACGTCTACGAGGCATCGAAGATAGCCTCGATGCACTCCAGGTGTGTTTGAACAACGTCTGATCAGAGCAAAAGCTCACCATCAACACAGCAATGGAAAGAGCCCCTGGACAATCTCGCAACCGAACTGGAGCTTACAGATGAGGACCAGATCGTGTTGTGTGTGCTCTCCAAGTTGATATCCTACCCATTTCGTCGCCCAGGATAAGGTCAGTGAACCATTTCCCCATCTATCCCAATCGCGAGCCCTGAGACGATTAAAAAGAGACCAGGCTGGCATCACGGTCCGGCTCACTGAGCTGTCTGTCACCGCAGAAGAGTGAAAAGGGGATGGAAGAGCTCAAGGTCGTCCTGTATGCGAAGTTTGGCCGCATCATCAACCCCTACTAATTCCAGTAAGCTCTCAAACGTCTCTGTTCGCTGACTGAAACGCGCGCTGCAGAAACTGTCTTCCCCCTCGTCTCCTTGAGCTCGTCCATCCGTAACACCGCCGAGCCCGCCTGGCGTGTGTCGCACTATGGGAAATGGGCTCGTATGCATGAGGTGTTGCTTGGTATCGTCGCCTTCCCCGTCCCGTTCGATACGTTCGTCTGCACCTTGTCTGGTGTATTCGGTCGTGAACGCTTCTCGGGTTCTTCCATTGGATCCCCTAGTCTCAACACTGTGGAAGGCAACGAGTACGAGAGCACGCGCGTCTCTTCTGGACTGGAATGCTTGGCAACATTGGAGAGCTCGGTTTGCAGATGACGCAGCGCCTTCACCGCAGGTTACTCCTCACACATTTCGTGAAACTTTTGTGTTGACAGTTGACCCCATCCGCACCGTTGCGAGGTACTTGGCTTGTCGTATGGATTCTTCTAGCGCCGCCCTACCCACCGCTTGGTCAAACCTGCCACTCGACCAAAATGAACCATCACGTATACGCACCTCACAAGATCCATCGCCCAGAATTCGTCCAGTTGCATCTCCTTCGATCTAGGCCGTTCTCTCTCTTCCTCCCTACCCAGCACCTCCCGGTGATCTCTTCTGCTATTCCACCCGCCTTCATTCTTCTTTTCTTCGACCCAGCCCACATTTCCCCCGTGCATATACGACTTTGTCGTCCGCTTATCATACACGACCTGATGGGCGTACCTGGGTATCGGCGATAGCGAAGCACAAGAAGAGCCTGAAATAGGCGCAGGGCGCAGGAAGAGACACAGGGGTCAGCCAGGTGGAGATGTTCTAATGGTGAGGGATGCAATGCGAGAGCGAAAGTTCTGAAATGTAAGTGGTGATCAAGTGGACATGTCTCTTCTTATCGTGTTATGATCTAGGTTCACTGAGGATATCACATTGCCCTCTACGCCTACTTCTACTAGTGGCCTACCCGAAGCGACGGGGAGCTAATATATATCTAACAAGTCCACACTATGCGAGAATACGAATCACGATACTACGTGGATTACGGTCAGCTTTTGTGAAGGGACGACGTTCTTGCCGACGCACTCCAGAAGCATTATTACAGATTCCTTCCGTACCTACGCCATGTGCCTCACAACTTGGTTGCAGAATATGGTCTGAATATCTCTACTCAGACCACATATATTCGTGCCTAACAGAGAACGTGGCTCCGACTGCCTATGGTCGTGAAATCGTCAATAAGGGGTTCCTCTTGCAGCTGATGGAAGGCGTACACAAGTAAACTGTCGAAGGGATGGATCTACGTGGAAACATCAATTTTTACATTGTTTGGAGACCCGTCGACGTCAAAGTCACACTTCCTAAAAGTGACCATCAATCTCATGACGTGCGAGCGCAAGACCAACCATATGTCTGTCAGGCTTATCTGTTCCTTCCTACCTCGTGCGGTTTAGACTTCGGGGAAGGCGTCTTCTGCTGCTAGTCTTACAGCGACAACCATGAAGGGTGAAGAAACAGGTGATGTCACCATCGAGACTTTGCAACACCATATTCGCTATGCGCGAACATTCAGTCCCACGGTGAGTGAAAAAATGCATCCCTGACTTTTCGTAGCTCACACCCAAAGCAGCAGAGGTCTTGGATCTGTCTATATCAGCAGACACCCTAGCGCAACACTCTATCAATACCCTAGTCCAATCGGACCATGTCAAATGTACGGTGCTCAGCATATGTAGCATTGACGGCTTGGAGACGGTGAGATCTCACCAGTTATCTGACTCAGTCCGGTTGTTTACGTTCAGGGCCACATCTCCGTGATTCAGGCATCCTCGAACCAACATTGCTCATCGCCTCAGTCTTAAATAACCTGAACTCTGACTCCGGGAGTGCATCGACCAAGCAGTTTTCTGCATTCCCGCTGACGCTTGCATGCGCTCGTGCTGCCGTTCGTTGTTCGGGATCTTTTCCATTCGCTATCCCTTTCATTCTAGCGCATACCAGAGATCAATGGTAGTTTCGAATGGGTCTTTTTTGGGCAGAGACGCTAGCGCCAAGGACATCGTTAACCAAAAACTTTTTCAAAGCACTCCTTTCTTCATGTGGAGGTGGGCAGGTTGAGTTCGCAAAACACCTCATCTCATTGGGCATACTTTCCACTGCAAAACTTCCCTAGTTCGAGACTTTAATTACCGAAGAGGGTATCATTGATATCAGTGATTCGCTAATCGGAAAGAGCGGGAAGATAAAGGCTCTAAAGTGACAGTGAGAACAGTGCTCTCTCGGAGGTAATTATGTCGTTGAGAGTCTTGTTGAACAGAGGCGAGGCTTTACATAAAGGAGACTCGATTACGAGGTAGAGCCGAATCGTTCTCTTGACTAGGATTTGACACTTTTGTCTACAATGATTGTCACACCCATTGCATATTTCCTTCGTGAAACATCTCTCAAGATCAGCGCACTGAATATGGTAAAGCGGAGGCGCTCTCGACTCGCGATGGCAATCCGTTATATTCTATTGTGTCGCTCGAGTGTTTCTCGCACCGAGCCTGCTAACGATGGAGCGACGCCTTGAACGGTTCGGAACATTTTCGCACGTAGTTTCAGTACTTCGATTGCGCAAACAGGATTCAGGTGCAGTATTTTGTAAGGTTAAGAACTCGTAATTCCATTCATTCTGCTTTCCGAATCGATTCTTTGATGATAATATTAAAAAAAAAAAAGAAGCGTCTATGTGAGCGATTCAAGAGCGACTGTATCATCCGGATCACTGTATATATGCGGTGCTACTCCAGCCCGGTTGGTTCTGCCTTGCATACCATTAATGCAGAGTCGACGTGCAGAAGCCTTAGTGGTTTCCACATTACCCTCCATTCGAGCATTGTGTCTTTGTGCAAGCTTACTAGACCCTGCATAATAATCGCGATGATAAATATTGGAAGACGTAAATTGACAGACACGGATACCCACTGGTCCGCTTACTTGGGTCCTCAGGAAATTTGGTGCTCGTCGCATCAGAATGCCTGCGCTTGTGACCGACTGCAAGCGGGGGCATATGGTCAGGAGGAATGGCTTCAACTAGCGTTTTTTCGATTATTGCGAGAAAAGATGACGCGAATGGTGGGTTCGAAGTCATGAGTACAAGAATTCGCGCGTTCAACAACAAAGTCGAAATATTCACCAAGATCAGAAGAGCACGCTTGTATATCCTCCGGTATCAAAAAGGCAGATCGAGGAGGTGACAGCGGGGCAGCTGGATTTGACAGTGACTCGAAAGATAGGAGAGTAGTAGCTGGCTGAGAAGTTGATGCAGCTGCTCCGGAAGGTGGACCTGCACAGTTAATCGTCAGAGAAATGCAACTGAGAACGTAGAGCGGTTTTCTCACCAGCTCCTTTTTCTTCTTCTTTACCTCCAATTTTGTCGTTTCCACTTCCTTTGTCTTTACCTTGCTCATCAATTCCACCATCTCGGAGATCTATGATACGGGAAAGTTCAGCGAGATCATCTTCAACTTTGCAATATTGCCCACCTGGTTGAGCTTGTTGTCCGCTAGCCTCTTCCCTTGGCAGAATCGTCTCATTTGCTCGCGGAAAAAAGGTAAGTCGCCCAGGCGGGTCCGACATCCGGGGAGCGCCCTTGGTGTTCGAGGACGCGAAATCGATTTCCAGACGTTCTTCAGCGGGAATCTCCATCTCCAAGTTAAAGTCAAGGTCCATGTTGGATGTGCGCTGGATGTATGCGTTGATGGACATAGCCTGCTGACATGCGACGTTAGCAGCGTGATCGTCGTGATACAATATAAACTGGCCCTTATGAGTTCTTTCACAAGCTTTTGAATTTGGGGGCGTAAAGCCGGTTGCTCGGCGTAGTCCTTCCCTTGCAGAATTGTGTTCACTGCCCACGTGGTTGGTGAACTCTCGATCGCACTGACTATCTTTTGGACCTCCTGCCGTTGTTCTTCTTGCAGCGCTTTCATCTGAGAAACTCCCAACTCATCTTCCAGATTGAAAGACGACTGGCCGGCGCTATCAGCGTCGTACTTGAGCCCGTCGGGCCATTCAAACTCGTTCGAAGAATCTACGACACATTTTTGTGTCAGCAGGGTTTGACGGTGCGCCTTTGCTGGGGTTGCACGGTAGGGTTTTGTGACCTCTTCAACACGAAGTCGAATGCCCGCGGCAGCACTGCCTGAGGAATTGAGAAGCGCATGTCGATATCCACCAGCTATTACTTGCTCAAGGATGCAAAGTTGTGCGAGCGTCGTGGCAAAACGATGGCGTGATGGTCCTATTTCTTTTCCCCATTCAAATGTGTGGTGCTCCAAGAGTCTCAATCCCCGGAAGGACAGAGAGGTAGCGTCGGTTTTCAGTTTTGAAAGGTGCACCCAGGCATCATTCATGGGTGGCACGGGCTGCGTCATAGCTTTCAGTTTTGACCCGCCGTTAATGTATGACGTCGCAACTTGCAGCTCTTTCGAGAGTCGCGAGAATTGTTCATCAACCAAATTTTCACCTATTTTTTCCATATTCTGTCCGTGCGCTGGCTCTGCTCTACCCTCTGCGTTGTCAGCCACCGAGTGCTGCTTCTCGTCGGGTGTTGCGTCATCGTCCGATCGTCGCAATGAAGATGTGATGCTTCCTTCCTCACCACTCCTCTTCGACTTCCCAGCTACCTTGGGATCTACAAAGTGTGCCTGGAGTGTCTTGTTGTCAGCAGGCCGAGTGGGAATCTCATAAACAACCATCTCCGATTCGAGGTGCAAGAGAACTGGGTATTCAGTGAAGAATATGCTCATGATCTACAAAATTATCAACGTAATGTTACTAGTTTGCCTTTCTGGACTCACTGCATCCAATGCGTTGATGCGATTCTGAATCATTAATGATTTATGACCCATTATAGCCCTCATCATTTCCGCTGATGCAGACCGTGCGTTCCAGTGGTTTCCGTGAGCCTTGACCATATACACAAACGGGGAAAACCAGCTGGAGACCTAGTAGGCGAAGCAGAGATCAGACCAGTCCAAAAGAATAATAAGAGAAGCTTACCTCGAGAACGGCTTTCTCGATGCTTCGGAAGTGCCTGTCGAGTCGTTCTAGCACAGTTCGACTCATGAATGGGAAATAGGCGTATTCCACAAGTTCATCCGAGACGTTCGATGCATTGAGGATGACAGCGATTTTAGCCGGGCATGTCCTGAGAGCTACAAGTACGTCGGCCGGGAGAGTGGTAGCGAGGCCATCATCGATGATCTTATCGACCGTTTCCTTCAATACATTAGGTAGCGTAAATTTATATGACTCCCAGGCAGTTGACCACGAGGAGTTCCCGGGGAAGGCGAAGACTTGGAGGGACCCAAGATGATCTCGAAATGTGTCGTCAATAACGTCACGAATAGGGCGAAGAATGGCAGAGGGAATAGGGTTGGCGTCGGCGAACTTCTCATAGACTTCTTGCAGCTTGTCAGGTATCAGCCTCTTCGAAAGCTTCTTCCAATCACCCCACGAGAATTCCACGGTATTAAAGCAACGCAGAAGTTTCTCATCCATGCGCCTGCAAATATGACTTAGAATCTTGTGAAATATGAGATCAATTGCACACTTCAGTGGAGAACCGCGTGTAGTAGTCGGCCAAAACGTACCCCAGCATACGACGTTTGCATCAAGTTGTGGAATTTGGCAAGCGATAAGAGCTTCGATGGTAGATAGTGCTCATAGGCTGAAGTTAAAAGCCCGACCATCTCGAATCCGTGCTGTTGAGAGAGAATGTCGTAGTGCTTCACGGCGTTGCCCACGTTGAATTCCGGTTTTGCCTGAGCGATGTGGATCCATGTGCGCTTCTCTGCAACCGCCTCTTTATAGCGTTGCACCAGACCTTCCTCGCCAGATTCGACGTATATAAAGTTCGTCTCGTTACGCGCAAGTCAATGAAGAAGCGAGTCATCGAGTTTGTCTAAGAGAACTGAGCCTGAACATGAGAAAGAACCGATTCATCCCCACATACCTTCATCGAAAAGCGTGACGATCCACTCCCCACCACACGCCAACAGATTATCCACGGACTGGAGCTGAGGCTTCAGCTGCTCATTATGAGCCCGCACTTCCACCAGTAGTGGGGAAAATGATATATTAGACAGTGGTATAAGCGTGCATACAGTGGTACATCATTATTGCTAGAGTGTACTAAGGCGGCTGTACTGTATGAGTTGCAGAAGTGATACATCAATGATGTATCAGCGCCTGCTCCAGTATGTTTCTAACCGCCTCCTCTAGTTGCTTCCGACTGATATATCACTTGACGCAGGGTCTCTTTGTCCGGCTGATATATCATTCGCTACAAGCATAATTCCAGCGTCGATTCGGATGATATATCACTCGCTGGTATGTCTCTGTTCGCCTCTTCCCGCTTCTGGTTGATATATCACTCGCTGCAGGCTCAATCCCACGCCACTTGGTGTGACTGATATATCATTCGCTACAAGCGTATAGCATCAATTCGGGTGATATATCACTCGCTGGTATGTCTCTGTTCGCCTCCTCCCGCTTCTGGTTGATATATCACTCGCTGCAGGCCCAATCCCACACCGCTTGGTTGTGACTGATATATCATTCGCTACAAGCGTATAGCGTCAATTCGGATGATATATCACTTGCTAGTACGTCTCTATTCGCCTCCTCCTACTTCTGATTGATATATCACTCGCTGGTATGTCTCTGTTCGCCTCCTCCCGCTTCTAGTTGATATATCACTCGCTGCAGGCCCAATCCCACACCGCTTGGTTGTGACTGATATATCACTTGCTAGTGCGTCTTTATTCGCCTCCTACTTCTGATTGATATATCACTCGTTACAAGCATAATTCCAGCGTCGATTCAGGTGATATATCACTCGCTGGTACGTCTCTGTTCGCCTCCTCCCGCTTCTGGTTGATATATCACTCGCTGCAGGCCCAATCCCACACCGCTTGGTGTGATTGATATATCACTTGCTGGTATGTCTCTATTCGCCTCCTCCTGCTTCTGATTGATATATCACTCGCTGTGAGCCCATTCCATATTGCGCCAATCCTTGTGATATATCACCAATGGTACGTTTCCATTCACGTCCTCCTACTTCCGACTGATATATCACTCGCTGCAAGCACAATTTCATGCCACGTCGATCCACTTGATATATCACCCACTGGTACGTTTCTAATCATCTCCTGCTTCCGACTGAATCAGACTGATATATTACTTGCTGCAAACCCAGTTCTGTACCGCATCGATCCGCGTGATATATCACCTGCTGGTATGTGTCTACTCTTGCTTCTGACTGATATATCACTCGCTGCAATCCCAGTTCCACACCACGTTGATCCGCGTGATATATCACCTAATGGTACGTTTTTATTCCCCTCCTGCTTCCGATGATATATCACTCGCTGCAAGCTCAATACCACGTCGATCTGGGTGATATATCACCCAATGGTATGTTTCTATTCGCCTCCTCCTGCTTCTGACTGATATATCACTCGCTGCAAGTCTGATTCCGTACTGCGCAGATCCATGTGATACATCACCCAATGGTACGTTTCTATTCACATCCTACTTCCGACTGATATATCACTCAATACAGGCCTAATTCTATACTGCGTTGATCTGGGTGATCACTGATACATCACCTACTGGTATGTTTCTATTCGCTCTCGACTGATATATCACTTGCCGTTTAACCAATTCGCAATTCGATCTAGGTGATATATTACTCACGGTAAGTATTTCTCTCTCGAAGCTGATAGAACCCTGACTCCATTCGGGGGGTTTTGTCGACAGCATTCGTCCAGGCACCTGCAAATGGTACCGCGCGAACTCTTATCCATTTATATGCATGCTTCAGTCAGGGATTGGTGCCTCTGGGCAGCGCTACGATCACAGTGTAGTGCTTGCATTGATTGATATATCATCCATCGTGCAGTTGGATGACGTCTGGTGATACATCACCCGAGGTACCTTTATACTTTCCTGCTAATATATCACTTTCTGTAGGTTTACTTTCGTGCCCTAATAGATGCGGGTGATACATTACATGTGGTGGGTGTTGTTTTCTCGTGACTCAACTGATGTATCATTGGCTGTAGGTTTGAATCTAACCTTTCTTGTCGGATCCGCGTGATACATTATACGTGGTAGGATTTCCATGCGCCTTCCACTCGTTACTGATATATCACTCAGCGCACCTTTAAATATGCTCCAGTCGATCTGATACATTGATCATGGTACGTTTCCGTGCTTCCTCCCTGAAGATCCTTCTGATACATTACTTGCTGTAGGTTAAACTGCCCTGATGTATCACTTGCTGCGGGTTGAGTCGTGTGCCTGAGGTGATACATCATTTGCAGTATGGGTTGTTCACTCGGTGAACCGACTGATGTATCACTCGATGGAGGTTTGGATACACACCCTGGTTAGGTGGTTGATCCGAATGATACATCATCCATGGTAACTCTGCTCACCCTCACTGATACAACACCTGCGTGGCACTTCCGTGCTTCTTTTCAACGATCTGGTTGATCCGGGTGATCGCCCTATGTACCTTGATATATCACTCGTCATTATTGACAACCCAACAGATATATTACCTGCGGTAAGCGCATTATCTTTCTACCTTCTACCAAACATCCTTAACGGTCTGGCTAACCCGTCAATAACAGAGAGCGACTACTTTGTCTTGCGTTTTCTTTTACCGGATGTTAATAGCGTACAAATATGGTCAAATACACACGTACTTGGTCTGGGTCCCTTCAGAAGCGCAGCTTTCTGAGACGCGTTTCTTCGGAGCATTGGCATTTGCACCAATTGAATTTGCTACTTGATTCCGCTTCGAAGGCTGTCGTGCACGTTTGTTCGCTGTTACTTTCACGGTAGAAGTCACCTGAGCCACTTGAGTAATGCATGAGGCCGATGCGTCCGGTTGGATTAGCACATCAGGAGGAAGGAGGGGGAAAGAAACCGGGCCGAAGCCATTCTCACTATGTTCAGCGGTAGTTCCCGAGGAAGGGTGAGTCGTTGCCGGCGTCTGCCCGGGAGAGGGAACCACGACAAGTGGTAAGGACGTGTTTCGGGGGTCCGTCGTCTGGTCTGGTTGCGTTTGCTGGCTAGATATCTGTGTAACCTGTGCAGTAGCAGCAGCTACGATTTGCTGAAATGTGGACAATCGAGTCGCGACACTTGGTAGCGTGCTTATATTGATCGATGATCCACCGGAGGCAACGCTCGCTGGAGTCACGCTGTTTGGTTGGGGCAACGGGCAAGGAGGGAGGGTATGACTTGTCGTAGAAGATTGCGCCTGCACCTGCATCGGGGAGACTGTAGTAACAGTAGTTGGGAGGTCGGAGACGTCTCCTGGAGTTACGCTGTTCGGTTGAGGCAACGAGCAGGAGGAAATATGCGTTGTCGTAGAAGATTGCGCCGGCACCTGCGTGGGGGAGGCAGTAGCAACGCCTGCTGTAGTTACACTATTTGGCTGAAGCAACGGGTAGGGAGAGGATATCTGGTCCGTCGAGGAAAGTTGTGTCAGAGGCTGCACAGGGGAGATGGTGGCCACATTGGCCAAGAGGTTGAGGTCGCCCGCTACAGTCTCACTGTCGGGCTGGGGCAATGGGCAGGAAGAGGAAGTTCGAGTTGTCGTGGAAGATTGAGCCAGCGCCTGTACGGACAAGATGGTAGGCTGAGTTGTTGCAGAAGACTGAGCAGGCGCCTGCATGCAGGGCGTGAGGGTAGCAGCAGGAGCTGGATGATTGGCCTGAGTCGTCACGGAAGATTGCGCCGGATCCTGCACGGAGGAGGCGTTAAGCTGAGTTATTGTAGAGGACTGAGCCGGCGTCTGCATGGGCGTGAGGGTAGCCACAGCAACCGGGAAGTCAGAGACAATATCTGCTGGAGTTTTACCGTCCGGCGGGGGCAATGGGCAGGAAGAGGACGTTGAGGACGTTTGGGTTGTCGCACAAGACTGCCCCAGTGTGAATGTGTCGTCTGGGAGCGAGGACACCCCCCCGAACTTGACCAGGAAGTTTTCAAGCGGATCGATGGGAGTGTAATCGCCGAACTTATAGGTAAAGTTGTCAATAGCGTCGGCGCCAGGGGAGATCGTAGAACCCATGTTGTCCACCTCCCATGGGCTAGGAGACAGTCGCAATCCCGATTGCAACAAAGGGGCGGTGTCGGATGCCCCCGTCGCAGCCTCAGCGAGAGAAAACGGCACTATCTCTGGAATATTGGAGATCTCCGAACTCGCCGGCGCAAATTGAGGCTCCGAATCTGCAAGATCCTCGTCACTTGCCGCCACCTCTGAATCCATTGTGGCTACTGCGAGGTATCCAATCAGCCCTAGACCCGTAGTCCAACGTCAATGCTTACCTGGTACACGGTCTAGGAATTCCTTGTATGGTCGCATGATACCATTGCTGAACTCAGCATAAGCTTGGTCGAACGTATAACCCAGGTCCGTGGTACCGATGTGCAAACTGCAGGCCTCGATTTGCCCTCCTGTTTCTGGTACAGGTCCACCCATCAAGAGCGTAAAAGACCAGCCTGTCAGATTTTGTAACCCGGTTAAGAACTGGCCGAGTGTCGGAGCGAGTCGGTTGATGTAGCTAGTAGCACAGTAAGTGAGCACGCGAACCTTGTCCGTACCCAAACTTACTATTGGCTTTCCTTCGTCTTTGGCTCGCCTTTCTTTTCTCTTTCAGCTATCATCTCCTTCCAGTGCTCTTCCACCTCCGCTATGACATCTGGAGACTCTCCTTTGAACATCTCCCGTGCGGTGTGCATAATCTTCAGCAACTTAGGCGGAAGTTTATTCGCGTGTGACTCGCCCGTGGCCACCACACCTAATGCGTTGGCAGCATCTATGTCGTGCGCCTCTTGGATATTCGGGCGGATTTTCTTGTCGTAGTAAAGGTCTAGGTAAGCCTCGATTTTCTGAGGCTTACGTCGGCGAGTATGATTTGATTGGATCAAGTCAGCTATCAGCGCCGAGGAGGCCTTGGCATCTGTGGCATTAGCCAACCGTGCTTTCCTTTTCACACCCCATTTGTTGCGTAGTTTGTTACGCAGTTGCTTAATTGCTTATTAGCATGACAGGCTTTGTGACACAAATTCGCGACATACAGCTTTTCGTACTTCAACTGCCTGGCCAAGGATCTTGCCTTGCTCGTCAGATAACTTGGCTTTTTTGGGTAAGTCGGGAAAAACAATGGCTTGCTCGGGATACTCATCAAACCATTGAACGTAAAATGGCGCCCAGAAGGTACTGTAATCCCTTTTTACTTGACATTGGACGAAGTCGGAATGAAACCGTTGCAGGAAGTTTTCCTGCTCGGGTGTCGTCCACGACGTTGGAGGCATCTGGGGAGTGAGGTATGTCACCAAAATCCTGATAGTTACAAAAACTGACGCGCTTTTTCTTGCTGTTAAATAGCGAAATAGCGTGCAAGAATACACGTAGGACAGGAGAGAAACGTGTCAGATGGGAGAGAAACGCGTCGGATGGGAGAGAAACGCGTCGGATGGCCCAGGTAGGAGAGAAATATCGTATAAGGGCGAAGAAAGAGACTGAAAACCAGTTGGTACTTTTGCTCGCAGGTCACCGGATATGGTGTGCAACAGGAGAGAAACACGTCGAATCAGAGCGATTCAAATGGTATTGAAACCCATTAAGTCTAAACACTGTATAGGAATTTTGCTGACCGTAACTAGCATTCACGCATATCGACGGGGCTTCTCCGCATGATCACTGGTGGCAGCTAGATTTGGGGATATATAAGTAGTGTGCGTGACTTCTTTCCTTCCTTCCTCCCAACTCCCATGTCTCAGCTTCCCAACCCACAGACACCAACTGCAGATGTCCCAGATGATATCCCAGATGATAGATTACCCGGTCTTGAGTTGCAAGAATTCCTTCGTAAGTTGCGATTACAGCGTCGTCCCTAGTTACCTCGCATGAACACGTTTCTCAGGATGGCATGCTGGCGTAGGAAAACTGAATCTGTCATTCAAGGATGCATCCCGGCTCTCGCACGCCTTGACAGGCCAAGCGTACAAGCGATTCGGCGACTATGAGTCATGGCGAATTCAGCACGAAGGCAAGTCCTTTTATAGTGGCATTGTGACACAGATTTACAGAGTCGCATAGGTACGATGGTTCCGAAGGATTTCAAACTTCCGCCCCTACACAAGTATCGTGGGCTCGTATCGGGAGGTTCCAAACCTTCAGATGATGTTCGTACACCCAACAACCATAAAACAGCGACATATAGGTCCTTCGTTATCACCATCCCTGAGGAACACTCCGTAGGTCCGTTCTACGCTGTCACACGCGGACTCCTAGTTGGCGTATTTGTTCTTTGGCAAGTGTTTTTCGTTCTTCGTAACAACGCCACTGATGGCACAATCCAGGACAAATGTGGCACCTCTTGTATCGCGTGTGAGAGGAGCGACTTATATCAGGGTCAATTCAGTCGAAGATGGCGGCCAGGTCGTTCTGGATGCAATTGATAATGGTACAGCGGAATACCTCCATCGAAGCTAGTTATTATGTACAGAATTTACCTTTCCTGTCGACCACTCAGATCTGGGTTAGCACTTGATTGATTGGGACTGAGACCTGCCTTACTCGTGGCGGACTTCGGAGTTCATAGCCCCTGTCCACCATTCACCCTCATCGTAATATCTCAAGTCCGTTGGACTGAGCTCTGAATCAAAACCGAGTTTTCAGCAATGTAATCTATGGTTACGCAAAGTCGGACTACAATGAACTATAGACATTTGTTACTGCAGTGCTCGTTCAATTCACACAAGATACATTGCTGAAAGTGCAAACATAGATTCAGACGTACTTGATTGAATGCGCAAGACTGATCACCGACAGCCTTAGATGCTTATCAAGTACGAATCTTCAGACTATCATATAGGTCTCTCATCTAACCGAAATGTTCAACGAGCTCGTGTATCTATTATATCGTATTGATTTGGGGTGTATCAGTGTTACGTTGATAGGTTTTGTTTTCATGAATAAATCTCCTATCATTACCCATTGCCCGGCGTAGCTTGACATGGTGTAATCACGTGTACATATTGTCCGTGGGAGTTGCGTTGTATTCACTGCAACCACCATCTATGCCCCGACCAAAGCTATACAAAACACTACAGGAAAGACAGTTCGCTGCTCGAGCTTCGCGTGCAAAATATTACGAGCGGTGAGTCTGGAGTCGGCGCTATTTCAATATCACAATACAGTCCTTACTAGCAGCAGACACCGTGCTGAAATCAATGCAAAGGCCCGATTCAAGCGATACGAGAAACGAGCAGCATGCAGGTATGTGGAAAATAACGTATTGTTGTATGTTGAAACCTTGAAATTGCCTTCTTCCAGGGATGGGCCTACTGGCCTTTCTTGTTCGCTTGAGAGCATCATCGGGCCATCACTCCACTTGCTCATGGATTCGCTGTGTGTGGATTATATTGCTACGAAAAGTTACAAGAAAATAGATGCAATCCATACAGCCGTGGGTGGAGTCCACATAGCATTGATGTCCACCAGTGGTTGCGAATCGGCGAGTCAGGAGGATTCGTGCACTATGCAAAGGCGAGTGCGGCTGGCACTCAAGGTGATAGAGAACCTGTTGTGCAGCGCAATGGAGGAGCTGGACATTGCTGACATGCGGCAGCGAGGTGTGTTACTTTACCAGTCAATTGGGACCTCGTGGTAATCCCAGTTGTTTCTATTCTCGTTGTAATACAAGATTTACTCTTACGACCCTGCGAATCTCCGAGGATGGAGCCAAGAAGCGGTTGGATTGTAATGGGAAGTACAAACGCATTAATCTACCAAGGAGTCCACGACGCTGAAATTGATATCGAAGTTATCCCGTCCATACTTGACCCACCTCGATAGGAAGAATAAATGCTGGGGTATGTTCATCAGTTATGTCCGAGGCTTACGCAGGTGACTCACACGGCGAAGTTCGCTCTTCTTCTTGTCCAGCTCTCGCTGCTCCGTGCGGTTCAATGCCACCTCCGGAGGAATGAGGGGAAAAACTCTTTCCCTCACTGGCCACTTCGCATCAAAGTCGTCAACAAGCAAGGTAAAGAACTTGCGGCATTCCTCCCCATCACTGAAGGTCCAGATTCCGCGGTCATATAGGCGTTGCATCGCCCATCCAATCTGGGGTGCTCTAAGGGGAAATGGGCGAGGACAAACCCTTCTCGCGGCTGCAACCTGCGCTTGCAGCGTACGCATGTTGTGATCAGGTTCCCTATAGTATTGATCAGGGTATACGGGTATAGTATGAGAATAGAGACTCACATTTCGCACTTGTGGGCCAATAGGTTGAACTTCTCCTGAACCATCTGGGACTCTTTATGAGTCTCTCTTCCCATAATTCCGCGGCGTTCTCACGTAGAACCTGTCGCTGTCTGGTTATATTGCAAGAACGGAGTGTCAGGTAAGGCACCTCGTTTCCGTGTCTCACTTTCCACCAAACTAGGTCCATATGAGCCGTCGCCGAGGGCACAAGAAGGCTCGTCTCGTTAAGTTTGAACTTCCATCTGCAAATGAAAATGCGGAATACAAGCAACATCACATTTATCGAGCCCACGAACATGGAAGTGTTTCCGTTCGAACTGCATTTATGATGTCCCAAGAACCTGATTTAAACATCGCTGAGCCTCCTACTACAGTCCAGACCCCATTGGAGACATGGCCAGATCTCCCTCAGTCAGACGAACTTATGGAGCCTGCGGAAAATACTGATTGTACCCATGATCACGCGAAAAAGGAAACACCCAGGGTAAGTGCAGTGTGTTAGCACTTGTTAATTTCACTGGATGGTGCAATCAGGTCCATCCGCTATTACAGTGGCTACCAGAGCGGCCATCGTTCCTCGATGAATTCATACGTCTCGAAGGACGTTGCGGCAATACCCGCAACATCTGTGGTTGTGATGGTGATGTTTCCTCGTGTTACCGCTGTGAGGACTGCTTCGCAACAAACCTTTTCTGTGTCAAATGCATCCTGGCACGTCATGTCGGCAGTCCTTTGCACAGAATTGAGGTACGTTTATTCTAGATCACTCTCGCCGCTGATATAGTGCAAAATGAATAGGCTTGGAACGGCGAATACTTCCAGCGTGTAACGCTAAAGTCATTGGGACTTCGTGTCCAGCTGGGTCACCCACCAGGAACACTATGCTATAATCGGAAACCGGCGGGTGGAGATGACTTTGTCGTGATCGACACAAACGGAATTCATGAAATAAGCTTAGACTTCTGCGGATGCGAGCAAGCACAAACGCATTACAAGCAACTTCTTCGAAGCCGTTGGTTTCCTGCAACCACCTCGGAGCCTCGGACTGCAGCGACGGTCGCAGTTCTCAAGGCCTTTCACCTACTCTCACTGGAGTCCAAGGTGTCTGCTTATGAGTTTTACTCTAGCCTTCGGCGCTTGACGGACAACACGGGTCTGGTGGAAGTACGAGTAAGTCTGGGGGTGTTGATTTTATCGATTACTGATGACTTTTAGGACCGCTACTCTGCTTTCATGCGCATGACACGGGAATTCCGCCATCTAAAGCAGTTGAAACGTGCCGGCCGAGGGCATGATCCAAAAGGGATTGACGCAACTCAAGAAGGCGAATGTGCTGTGAAATGCCCTGCCTGCCCTCATCCAGGCATCAACTTACCATTGGGCTGGGAAAAGGCGGCGCCGGCGCACGGGTAAGTCGTCACCAGGTCTGATGTACGACGGTTAAGCTGAACAGCTCAGTTGGATCTATGCATTATTCATTGCAATCGATGCGAACTTTCGGTTGAAGCGAAAAACCGTCTCGTCTGATCAGACTGACCCAAGCCTTAATCGCGGCTGGGCATACTTTGTTGAGGAGCAGTCCTACAAAACGTACTTGGCGGACCGAGCCCACACCACTCAAGAGGTCAGTAAGCGGGCAGGTGTTTGATCTTGCGATTCAACTTATGTGTTCAACAGAAAAGCACGTGTGTTGGTCACAGTGCTGTCAATATGGCTGACTCAAAGTCATCCCGGGGACTTGCGGCAACCGGTGTGGGGACTGTAGACTGCGCTCGACACGAGATGAAGCTGCCGAATGGTGTAGGCGACCTTCAGAAAGGGGAGAAGTGAGTTTTGTTTGTGTGTCGTTGGCGTTCTATACTGATTGGTCAGATATATTAACATGGACTACCTCGTCTTTTCAGCTGTAGCACATTATGCACTTCTGATGTTCAACTTTTCTTACGATATTGCATGCCAGTGGCACAAGAAGCTCTGGACTCGCGCGTCTACGATTCCCACTGCTATCCGTCTGAACCCCGTCTCCAAGATTGTTCGTTTTTTCGTGCCCAAATTCCATCTAAAGGCTCATGTTCAAAGCTGTCAAACGTCTTTCTCATTCAATTTCACTCGTTGGGTTGGTCGCACCGATGGAGAGGCACCTGAGCGTGGTTGGGCCAATTTCAATCGTGTTGCTTCAAGTACAAAAGAGATGGGCCCTGGGTCACGCCGTGATCATCTTGACGATCACTTTGGTGATTCAAACTGGAAGAAGCGAATCGGATTTGGTTTGTCATCTATATCATCACCATGTTACTGTAACTGATCATGATCTTAGGCAAGACGATGTTACGCAAATTGAAGGAAGCACTACAGAGCGCGCAGACTCATCGCCGAGAGCTCGACGAGCTCGAGGGTACTATTGAGAGGAGTCAGCTGGCGAAATGGCTCCACGAAGTACAGGAGTGGGAAGAAGACAATACGAAGCCCAATCCTTTCGAGAGTCGGAGTTCTCGTCAGTATTTGCCATGAGCATGCAACCATACAACTGACTCCTTCATTATTACGAACCAGCTTTAACTCAATCCGCTGTCAGGCTACGCCTTGCAGAGCAAGAAGCACGTGATCTTCAAGAAAACTCAGATGTATCGTTGCATGCCGACATATCACCATCAATCTTGATTTCATCCGGCCTAGATATTCAAGACTTGCAGTACGTTGCATCTTAGATAAACGTGGGCACACATCTGACCCCCATAAGGCGCCGACTGGCTAGCGATAGCACCGCATTAGGAATCCATGCCACCGAGCTCCAGAGATGCAACATTATCGCACGGCGTAATGCTCTTCAACGAAGGCTAGACGCATGGATCGAGGCCCAATTACTGTATATGCCGTCAGTTGCCTCACTGCGCGCCGCGGGTGACTCCACAGACGCAACCGACACAGAAACCCGCAGACCTGAAAGGGTCAATCTCTGGTTTCCTTCAGAACTACCCCCGGGGGCCACGTGTAGTGATCGATTGAAGCTGGTTGAATGGGAGCTACGCCACGCACAAGCTAATGATGCTCTCAATGATGTCCGACGCAGCATTCAGCTGCACGCCCATCTCACTATCTTCAAAACGGCAAACATTCGTGGTCAGCGTGCTAATACACGCGCTCGCAGTGCCCTTGACTACACAGAGAAGAAAAAACGCGAGTGCAAAATCAGGTATAATACTGCACGGCAAGCATTACTTGCTCTAGGTGGTGCGCTCGGTAAGGTTGGTTGGGAGGAGGCACTTCGTCCGTTGGGTGACAATGACTTGAGACACATGACCGATATGTTAGACGGTCAGACAGAGGGAACGAGGGACCTATCCTGGATTTGGAAGGTTCCTGGTGTTTTGGGTAAGCGCGACGAGGACCTACAAGACTGTGAGTCTGAGCTTTCCTGTGTGTGATAACCTACTGATCCCTGATAGGCTTGCGAGTCGAGTGGTGCAAGGCACGAGCACGTGAGGCTCGCTGGGCAGAAGAGGTCGTACTCCTCAGAGAAGAAATGCGGCGAACTCTAGTATTTTTGGAGTGGGAGAGGGAGGAATGGTTGCACCGCGCCACCGCTCGTACATTCGAGAGCGATGCTGACCAAGAGGGATCGTCTGCTTATGCCAAATGCCAGGCAGCATTGCATGGCGCTATGGCAACTATGTTCAAGTCTATGTGGGAGAATACCCATCTCGAGTATGACGAAAGTACAGAGCATGATGTATAACAGTATTTGTCGTATAACAAGTCTTCCATATTTACTAATTCTGAACCTTTCGACTTAGATGAAGAGTATCGGATGAAAACGACATATAACATGAATAATGTGTCAACTTACAAGAGCACAGAATAAAGCTTAAGTAAATCACCCTACAGCAAGTAGTATATCAGAGGGATCTTCAGAGAGGAAGCACGGAAACGTACCATGATCAATGTATCAGATCAACTGGAGCATATTTTAAAGGTGCGCTGAGTGATATATCAGTGACGAGTGGAAGGCACATGGAAATCCTACCACGTATAATGTATCACGCGAATCCGACAAATGCAAGTACTACACTGTGATATATCAGTTTGGTCTTCAAGAGAGAAACACTTACCATGAGTAATGTATCACCTAGATTGAGCTGCGAATTAGTTAAACGGCAAGTGATATATCAGTCGAGGGCGAATAAAAACGTACCAGTAGGTGATGTATCACCCAGATCGATGTGGTATGGAATTAAGCCTGTAGTGAGTGATATATCACGCGGATTGGCAAAGTATGGGATCAGGCTTGCGGCGAGTGATATATCAGTCGGAAGCAGGAGGTGGTGGATAGACAAATACCAGCAGGTGATATATCACGCCGCACATGGATCGACGCGGTATGGAACTGGGCCTGTGGCAGCGAGTGATATATCAGTCAGAAGAAGGATGAAGTGAATAGAAACATACCATTGGGTGATATATCACCCAGATTGACGTAGTATGGAATTGAGCTTGCAGCGAGTGATATATCAGTCGGATGCAAGAGAGGAATAGAAATGTACCATTGGGTGATATATCACGCAGATCAACACGGTGTGGAACTGGGCTTGCAGCGAGTGATATATCAGCCCAACAACCCTGTGGCGAGTGATATATCAGTCGGAGGCAGGAGGAAGCAAATAGAAACATACCATTGGGTGATATATCATCCAGATCGACGTGGTATGGGATTGAGCTTGCAGCGAGTGATATATCAGTCGGATGCAAGAGAGGAATAGAAATGTACCATTGGGTGATATATCACGCAGATCAACACGGTGTGGAACTGGGCTTGCAGCGAGTGATATATCAGCCCAACAACCCTGTGGCGAGTGATATATCAGTCGGAGGCAGGAGGAAGCAAATAGAAACATACCATTGGGTGATATATCATCCAGATCGACGTGGTATGGGATTGAGCTTGCAGCGAGTGATATATCAGTCGGATGCAAGAAGGGAATAGAAACGTACCATTGGGTGATATATCACGCAGATCGACGTGGTGTGGAACTGGACTTGCAGCAAGTGATATATCAGTCAGAAGCAGGAGGAGGCGAATAGAAATGCACCA
The DNA here is from genome assembly GCA_038090615.1 of Phylloporus gajari. NCBI lineage: Eukaryota > Fungi > Basidiomycota > Agaricomycetes > Boletales > Boletaceae > Phylloporus > Phylloporus gajari. Next base: position 8,711 of record JBBPMY010000112.1, on the reverse strand, counting down.
GTGGTTGATATATCACCCGAATCAACGCTGGAATTAAACTTGTAGTGAATGATGTATCAGTCGGAAGCGGGCGAAGACAAATTGAAACATACCAGCGGGTGATATATCACCTGAATCGACGCTGGAATTATGCTTGTAGCAAGTGATATATCAACCTGACCGAGAAGAGGCTCGACCTGCGGCTAATGATATATCAGTTGGAAGCAGGAGGCAGATTGAAACTTACGGTAGGTGATATATCACATGGATCGATGTGGACTGCCTGTGGTGCAGAATTACGCTCATAGTAAATGATATATCAACCACACCATGTATGATATATCAGCCAGAACGACCAGGGAGAGCCTTCACATCCCACCATGTGTCATGTATCACCGCAGAATTGATGTACCACATGTTAGTGGTAATTACCTTTGGTTTGATACATCATTATCACCACATAGACTGGCACTTCGACTTCGACGTCTTCCGCGTCTGCACTACCCTTCTTGATTCTTGAAATTTCGTGCTGCAGCTCCTTCTTTCGCGCCTGCTGGACCTCGATCCAGAGCTTCATCGCCGCAACACGATGTTGACCCCCTGCGGCCCTGACTCCATTCTGTTCTGCTGCGGAACCCTTGAAACGTACAATAGGAAGCTCCTCCCGAACGTGTACAGGTTCCTTCACGAAGGTATCGTGAGCAATGTCCGACGCCTTCACGACAAGTGGGATAGCATGAGTCGGGTTGAAACGGTCCATCCCATTAAGCAGAAATGAATTGCGCATTAATATTGCCTTCTGGTTATTCACTTGCCGCTCGTTCCACAGGCGCCAGTGAACTTGATCACAGTTTGCGACGAAGTCAAAGCGACCATACCCAATTATGGCCTCCTTGATTGCTGTAGTCATCTTCTCGTTGACCTTGACTTTGTCATCCACAGATCCAATGGCCGAGTCCGTGCTGGCATCCAGCAGTAGTGTGTCCCGAACATGTTTCGCTGGCTGTCCAGATAGTCCAGTTCAATACACAAACGGTGAACAAAAATGGGCCAAATGCACCTTCGTTACCCCTGCTCCAGACGTTCGCATTAGCTTCGGTTTTGTTTGTCTTTTTGGAGGCATCGTGAATATGGCGGAAGTGGGTGTGTGTTCGGAAAGTTTACAGCGTGCGCGAAAATCTTATGTAATTATATACGGAGTGTGCTACAGGACGACTAGAAAGCTTCTAGTCGTCCCACGTCGTGGTCTAGATGTCGGTCCAGCTTCAGATTGTCCAACTTCTAACTCCTCAGACGAATTTTTCAACTCTATCACATCCCTCGCTCTTTGCCTACTCCTACTCGTCTCTCCCACTTCGTCTTGGTCACTCATACGATTGCGTCCTCGTCCCTCTCGATCTTGAGACCCTGCAGCTCGTAATGCTGCGACAGGTAACGCTGCTTGTTGCATCACAGGTCACGGTCGGCATCCACCGATCGCGTATTACGGGACCAGGTGGCGAGGGTGAAGGAGGTGTTACGATTAATTTTGGTCATGGAGACTCAGGAAGCACGTATGTCCCGTCTTCATCTCGAACATATCTGAACTCTCCGAGACCAGTGCTTCGCTGTTCTTTGTAGTCCAATACCGTCGGAAGCGGTCTACAGATCGCGCCATGGCCCTATTATGTCCGTATGTCAATCGTTACGTACCCTTCTTTCGAATTACTCGCTTAGCAGTTCGTACCACTGTACCATTACCCCATTTTCCTCCATTGTTCCCTTGCTTCATCATCCTCGCCCCATTTCCTTGCGCGTCTAACCACTCATCTACCCTCTGTATCTTCATCCTTTATCACTCGTTCTAGCATCTCCCCAAACCAACTGTCCCGTCGAAAACAATTTCAGCTCCGGTATGTACCCCATCTCGTGTCGGCACATTGAGGATTAATGTAACATTCTCTTCGTTCGATCCTCAAAGGGATTGACACTTTTGTTGTAGCGTGCCAACCAGAGCTTCAGAACACATGCAGGCAAGCCGCTCGCACAGGTGCCTTCCTGTATCGGGGCCCATCTACGTCACTATTCAATATTCGCGTTTCACTTTGTCCTTGTCGCTGACAGCGTTTCCATACATCTGCAATTCTGTTCCATCACATGTTGCTCATTTTTAACCGTTCTGTGTCACTCACACCTTGCATATTAGATACTTCGTCACCAATCGGTCAATCATGTTAGCACTTCCCCACTCTTTCATCCGCTCGTTTGCCCCTTTTATTGGTTCACCTTCATCCTCCATCGTTATCATCAACATCATTGCATTCTCCTTCCGCATTTCTTTCTCCCGCCCCCCGTCCTCAACCCTCTCCTCCAATGCTTTGGTCATCGCTCTCAGTCGTACGTTCTCTTTTGTATTTTCTTCCTCGTTTCCTCACTGACTCGCATTACCTTTCCCATGGCCTCAGTATTAACTTCACCCACCGTGTTCCGCGCCTCAATCCCTTCCATGGTCTCCCCACCGGCTCCTTCTTTTATCGCTTCATACAAAGCCCGTTAGCATACCTCATCGTATATTTGTACTTACGCTCATCGCCCTCGTCAGAATAAAAAAAAATAATGTTTTTTTTTCTTGTTTGACGCTCTGGTGGAAGGATATTTTGATATTGTTAAGTTCGTCTTTGTCTTCGTCGAACGTTGGTAGTGGTCGTGGTCGTGACCTATGGGAGATATCATGCGTAATAGATCTCATGTGTAGTGACAATGGTTTTACTAATTCGCGACGCCATTCTTGAAACTATCCTTCCAGCACTAAGTACGTGACCAAGTTACTCACTTCAATGTTGCCTCGGGTGAGAACGAGGCAGATGTTTGAGCCTGGTCTCAGAAACTCCTAACGGGGAAAAATAACCACATCATGTACGCGCCAGAGACGTAGAGCGGCTCGCGGTATCGCTGAAGATGCGGAAGGTATTGGGACGCTTCTTGAATGTGCGAACAGGAGCAAGCGAGTGTGTCGGAGCTCTTGCAGCATATCTATCTGAGGCTCATTTGGGTCTCAATGGAGCGCATTATTGTGAGATCGAAGTAAGCGACGGCCATGTGCCCGTGCGCCTAATGCTTGCTTCACCTAACCATTCTCTCTACAATGCCTGCAGGCCAACTAGAGAAGGGGTGACCTCTGCCATCTTCCATCGAGTAGGTCGATCTTTTTCTTGTTTCCGATCTTACTACTACTAGTTCAGGCGATGCACCTGCACCTGCACTTGGGGTATTTACAAGACACGACAACGACAGGACGTGCGCAACCGCACCCACATCATGCGCGCTGTAACCATGAAGCTGGGACATGGCGACGACGACACTGCAATGAGTGCGATTGCATCCGACCACCAGATGCAGCATAACAATGGCGATACGCTGTAACGCTGGAAATGAGGTAATGATAGTAATGCGCGCACCCTGTGCCAAAGCGTCCCCTCTAGCTATCGCTGAGCCAACAGCCTGTTCGACACACCGCACGTCGCCTCCATCCCAACTGTGTAGGTCTCCGTGTCTTTTCTTGCCCTAATCTGACCTTTCGTCGCCGTTACCAGACTGTTCAAAGCCAACCCCATCCAGGACGACATGGGTTGCTTACCCTCTTGGTCTCGAAAACGCTTTACGAGTGGCTCGGGCTTATAGGTCATAATCCCCCATTCAAGACCTGCAGTACGTTTTCTGTCGTGCTCCCGCCGTGACACCGATAAATAATAATAATGGCCCCCAGTGATCAATCACTGCTACTGTGCATAGCGAGTGTAGGCACTTCGGCATGCAGCGCTCAAATATCCAGGACTGTGTTGGAATGTGCGAGCTCATTTTTATCGCTCTTTTATTTACTGTATTTTGATTGGCCTGTACTACTTATTTGCACCGCACAATCTACTTATTGTCTTACTTGGCTGCAATGGCTGGGGTTGTAGTAAGTTAATAAGTGGTGAGTAAGTGCAATCCGAGTAATGGTCGTAGCTTGTACAAGTCGTAATTTACTTGCGGCGCGCTTTACTTGTATATTACTTGAATGAACTATAAGTTGCTCTATGCTCGAATCAGTATGTGTAGATTTGCTGATCTGGGCCGGCCTCACTCCCTCATAAGAAAGGTGACGAAGTCGGAAGTCATTGGTGGGCTATTACCCTCATACGCAATGTACAAATCTGGATCCGATCACAGAGGCTTCATTTTATCGTTTATCTTACAAAAATGAGCCCTCTGAGATATTGAGATATACTACCCCTCCGAATGAGGAAGGATGTGACATCGTCACAGTCGTCACGGTATCCGCGTCTACATCCTCAACACATATCTCGCCATGTCCAACTATCGTGAAATCAACTATTGGATACGTGGCGATCCCATGGACAATATTAGGACCTTCAGGGTGAAAGATACCCAAACCCACGTTGCTACTAGGGAACTTAAGGAGCACGCCATTCTTGCCCTTGACCTCGATCTCTCTCAACTGCAGCTGGATTCAATGACGGTTTATCAAGTCCCAGAGCCGGTTATGATTGACGACTCTTCTGACAATCGTCTTGGTTCTTTCTCAACATCTTTGCTCGGTAAACCGTTACGGTCTGAGCGAAACCTTCTGAGTCTCAAGCCACCATCCCCGGACCAACTTCACTTTATCATTGTCTCCGGTGTGTGGCGTTACATATTTCTTTGACCCTAGACGATTGGCTTCATCTTGATCTTTGCAGGGGTATACAAAGTCCACTTTTGGTGTCGAGGTGCAGAGGACGACGACGGCTTCACTGTTAGCGCCCGATACAACTCAACAGTTTCCGAGCTGAAGGAACAGATCTTGTCCCTGATCAAGGTGAAACCAAATTTAGGCAATGCCAGTGTATTATCACGGCCTGTGAAGCTCTACAAAATATCGGTTCATAGCCGTGGCGATCTCTCCGAAGCTCTTGATGCCCTGGGAGAGCGATTGAAAGGAGACGACCAACTGCACCACGCCTTCAGAGATGTCCATTTCTCTGAGTCGCTAGCTCTTGCAATAGACTGGCATGATGAACGTTAGCGAAATCGTCAAGTATACGAGGAATAGTACTAACATACGTTTCCAGAAACACGTAAACCTCCCCCTGTCGTGAACAGTTTGATAAAGAACGATCCGATCTACAGCGCTCGCAACCAATTTGTCACCACAGTTGAACGATGTGCCCCTTCCCGTTCTGGCGCCCTGTCCTCCTTCAGGAGACAGCAAGGATTGGAGAAGAAGAACATACCATGCGGTCGTCCTCAACCTTCTTCTCACTGTAGCATTGATGAAACGATCCCGCCGACTTTACTTTCCCCCATATTTAACGAATTCGTGCATGACTGTCAGAACATCGAGGTTACGGCCGACGACAACTTGCTTATTCAGGAACTGAGGGTTGTCATGTCGGACCTGTACACAGGCGAAAACGAGCGGGTCAATCGTGTCGTTAAAGTCTTGAAGCGCTTCGGGATCGAGCTTCAGCTCTCCCGAATCCATGACTACGTGATGGATGGAACGATGTCAACAAACGGACATTACTACGTTATCGCTGAATTTAAGAACGAAATCGGAAGTACTTCTGCGGAACCGTACTTTGAAGCTATATCGTATTTCGTGGAGGCTACGAGGAACTCCGCTGTAGACTACCTAAGGTCATCACTCCCCTGTTTTCTCGTCTCTATTTCTGGTGCGTACTTATTTGCCTAGCGTTCTTATGGAACTGACTGTTCCTTTTCCAGGGTCGCTCGTCATTTTTGCTGCCGCCACCTGGAACCTGCGGCCGACGGTACAAGTTCTGCCACCCCCCCTTCTATTCCACTCCCACCCGACCGATATACGGAACCACACGACCATAGCACGTCACCTGGTCGCTTTTCGCAAAGCCACCCAGTCATTGCACGCGTATTATAGTAACCTCAAGGCTTCGTGTCTTACCACCGCCCCCAAATTTATCTTCCCGTATCCGACGAGCTACGAATCTCTCTCTCGTCAAGAGAAAATCGTATTTCAATATGACGACGCCGTGGACGAAACCAAGCTCATCTTTTTTGCGACTGAAGAGGCCAGCAACGACAAAATTTGCGTCAAATTTGTTCACGCCTATTCACGTGAAGCGCATGAGACATTAGCTAGACTGGGGCATGCCCCATCTTTGCGAGGGCTAGAAAGATTCCCTGGTGGCCAATGGATCATGGTCGTGTTCGACGCACTCATCGAGTTTCAGACGCTTCTTGGCAAGATTCCTATTTCGTCGTCTCTATTCCACAATATGTCCGAGACCCTTGCTGCATTCCACAAGGCCGGGTATGTTCATGGGGACATCCGCGACGTTAACATCATGGTATGTAAGAAAGACAGGAATAAGTTCATGTTCGTAGACTTTGACTGGTCGGGAAGGATCGGGGAGGTGCGATATCCATCGTGCGTGAACAAAAATGGTATTAAAAGGCCAGACGATGTTGTTGATGGGAAGCTCATTACCGTGGAGCATGATAACGCTATGCTTAGTTACCTACACACTTTATATTTCTGATAGACCTCCGCCAGACATGCTTTTTTCCGTGACACCACCACAATGATAGCTACACTCATCTGGTCTCGAGCACACGGATTCAGACCAATTGTACCCTAGCTACTCTGCATTTTTCCGGTTTTCGACGCTGTAGAGACGTGTGAATTTTTACCCCTTGCGCATGCAATGCAGAGTTTGGGTCACAGATCCCCCGGAGTTTTTCCCCAATCGGACATCGCACGGATGTTCCTTATGGACTACTTCATAATATCCAGACCTAGTCTTTTTACTGAATAATCGTGATCAACTGGACCTGGGGTTCCAATGTCCAGTACCCTTGAGTATTTCGACACTTGTTGGTGATTTAGAGTCGTAACGCTCTCTTTACTGCTACCAATCTTTGGGCCATCGTTTCAGTACATATGTATCTACTCTGCATAATTTTTGTAGGCCAGCAGAAATGCATAATGTGGGGAATGTAGTGTTCCGAAATATTTGCTTAATCACGTTGGCATAAGCGGTAGTGACAGTAACGGTGTCAAACTTAACCGTCGCTTCGGATGTCGTGCGAGGTGCCAATCTGCAAAGGCGGCTAAAATGAACTAAGCGTTCAGCAAGTTTTCTGTGGTTAGTACATTCCATAGCAAGCAAGCCGATTGGTGGAGACTCTATGCATAAAGCCAAATATAGTACGTCCGTAACTTTACCCTCGCTTGTCCATAACGTAAAAGGCTGCAGCTCATCCAAAGCCCATCTTTTTTCCCCGATCTGTGGGGTCTGATCGGGGCCTCGATGCGATCAGCTCTATTGTTGTATCCCCTGTCGTGGCTAGTTTGGTTGAAGACGTGATCACTTCCCCGCCCTTGTCGTCGTTACAGCCCCTCATCTTGGTTGCGTCCGTATCTCCGTCCCTTTGTCACCATGACCGTGACTCCCTCCTAGACTCATCCTTGTCGTCGTCAAGTCATGGGCGGCGTACTCGTGCCCCCGTTCTTCTTGTTGTCCTGTCACTTCATCGTCGTTATAGGAGTGGTTGCATCCCCGACGGGTCATGTTCCCTACTTGTCCTCACGCATCCTTGTCGTCCTGGTGGAGATCTGCACGAGTACAGGTACTGGCGGGTGGTATACCCACCCATATACTCGCTACCATGTGTATGACACCTGTAGACCGCGATCGGTGATTCGGAGGTCTCGTACTTGCCCAAAATATCAGGTAGGCGGCCTAGGATGATGGCTGATTGCCTGGTGGCCTCAGGTCATCCATGCTGATCGACTTCATCTTCAGTGGCTAGCATTGGCGTCTCGACCTGTGATGGGCGCTACTCGTTGCGTCATCCATCCACCACCTATTCCCTATCCATTTCCGTCTCAGTCAGTTTAGCGGTTGAAAGAACCGCTGCTGTCGTATTTGCATCCAATCCACTCGTCTGTCCACCTCCTGGAGGCCTAGATGGAAGTCTTCCGGATTGATCGACGGCCAGCTTTGTGACTGAATACCTGCTATTTATGTTGTTCCCTGTGCTTTATCTGGGCACTGAGCTTATCATGACTCGTATGCTCCATCAGCCCCAGCGAGATAGGCTTTGTCACTAATGCTAGCAAGGTTTGATGCAAATCCTTTCTTTCTTGTAGTGCCGCCCTGCAGAGCCATCGTAACTTAGTCGTAGGTGAGCAAGCCACTTCTCATTGGCTGACGGTGCCAGGCCCTATAAACTGAATAAAATAAAGCCGACCCCCACAAGAGCCCGCTTACTAACGCGGGAATAATAATGCGCGGAACGTCACGCGTAACATGTGACAAGTACAGGAACTGAGCATTCGAATTACTGAATAAAGTACTGTAGAACCAAATGTGAGTCACTCTGAATTCTATGCAACAGAAAGCGTAACCCGATGAATATGTAGCGCCATTGTATTATGGACGACGTTCACGCTGAACTCGGTGACATTGACGAGCAACCTTTGGAGGAATCCTTCTCTCTTGAACCTGTTCCTCAACAATTTGAGACAGAAGATGGTCATCAACAGGACGTTATCCGTGCTGGAATACAGGCGCATGGAGCCCGCCCCCAAGTTGATCATGTTGCGCGGTTCAATGCAATGCAGGTCAAGGAGCTAAGGCTGTCTACATTACGAACGATATACGAAGGCGGTCACGTCACCCCAGCGCTGAGAGTTCTCACAGAACGTCGACGCCTCAAAGTGGACG
>JBBPMY010000111.1:0-31890 GCA_038090615.1 Phylloporus gajari | reverse complement strand
CATATGTTGTTACATAATATATGACATCATTGTGACATAATGTAATACTTACATAAGGTGTGTAGTCATCTTACATCATTCTAGGGTCCAATTTGTGTCATACAAGCTTAAAGTCAAAAAACTGTCCCAATAAGGTGTTGTTTTGTAATGGCTCCCATTTCATGAGATCACCACCAAATCTCTTGATTTGTGCACAGATAGAAAGCTATGAGTAAGCACTACATTTCATATACTCATGTGTTAGGTCTGGGTTAGGGGGTATCAGTCTTAGGAGCCATTTAATGCAAAACATGCAAACATTGGGACAGTTTTTTGAACCATTGTATGATATCTACAACTGAGAAATTCTGGCTGTCATTAGAGGACTCAAAGCCTGGCACCATTATCTCCATGGGTCCTCTCATCATATACAAGTCTTCACCAACCACAAAAACCTCCTCTACTTCAAGGAAGCCTGTAACCTCAACCATCAACAACTCCTTAACCTTCAAGACTTTGACCTCCATCTTGTCCATGTTCCTGAGAAACTCCTAGCTGGCCCAGATGCCCTCTCCCACCAACCTGACTTAATTCCCTCCACCAACACTGATAATGAAAGTGTCATCCTCCTGCCTCCTTCCCTGTTTGTCAATGTTATTGACAGCACCCTCCACACACTCATCTCTTCCACCTCCACCTCAGACCCCTTGATGCTCCAGCATCTCCAACTCACTGATACCTCATCCCCTGCCTGTCTCTGCTCCCAGCTCTCTGACTGACAGATCACTGACAATGTCCTTACCTACAAAGGACACATTTACATTCCTCCTGACAACTCCCTTCACTGTTCCATTCTGGAACACTGCCATGATCGCAAATCAGCCAGTCACCCAGGCTATCTTAAAACTTGTCAACTTGTCTCCACTGAGTTCTGGTGGCCTGGTCTCACCTTTTACATGTGTAAGTATGTGGAAGGTTGCAGGGTGTGTCAACAGAACAAAGTAAATATGCACCCAACTGTCCTGCCACTTACTCCTATTCACGCCACTAGCACCCACCCATTTCAATCCATCTCCTGTAACCTCATCATCAGTTTACCCTCTTCCGATAGTTTTAACTCTGTGTTGGTTGTGGTAGACCACACCTACAAGGGGGGTATTTTTATCCCTACCACCAACACCATCACTGCTGAAGGCATCACAAAACTCTTCCTCCACCACATCTACAAACACTTCAAACTCTACAACAAAATCATCTCCGATTGTGGTCTACAATTTGTCTCTGCCTTTGCTAAAGAACTTGGCAGACTCCTTAACTATGACCTTGCCCTCTCCACTGTCTATCACTCTCAAACTGATGGAGAAACCAAACATGTGAACCAAAAACTTGAAACCTACCTTTACATCTTCTGTAGCACAAACCCCACTTCCTGGTCATAGAAACTCTCTCATGCTGAGTTCACCCACAATCACCACCCTCACTCCACCACCAGTCAATCCCCATTTTACCTCATGATGGGTTATGAACCCTGCACCCTACCTACTGTCCTCCCAGAATCCTATCTTCCCACCATAGAACAACACCTAAAGACACTTACTGCCACATGAGACAAAGCTCTTGCTGCCCATGAACTCACCAGACAAGTCATGGCCTCCTACACCCACCAGAAGTTCACCCCTTTCATCAAAGGGGATAGGGTGTGGTTAGAAGCCTGGAACTTGAAATGTCCAACCAATCTGAAGTTTGCACCTAAGCGAGAAGGTCCCTTTGTCGTCACCAAGATACTATTTCCACTCTCCTACCAACTCCACATCCCTAATACCTGGAAGATCCACTCTGTTTTCCACACCTTGTCTCTCACACCCTATTGTGAAAATGATGTTCACAGACTGAACTACCTGGCTCCACCCCTGGAACTTATAGAAGGTGAAGAAGAGTATGAAATAGAGTAGATATTAAGACATTGAGGCAACTGGTTGTCACAGCAATACCTGATCCAACAGAAAGGGTACACAGCTGAGGAAGACTTGTGGCAATCTGAGCAGGATCTTAAACATTCAAAGGCTGCTCTCAATAACTATAAAAGATGTCACCCTAAGGCCTTTCCCTCTATCGCATGAACTACCACTTCTACCCCATCATCACTTTATCCAAACCCACTCCTCCCATCCTCACCATGTCTATTGAATTCTACTCCTTCAAGGAAGAACTCACTCTTTCCGCTCCCTCTCACACCATTCACTTTGCAGACACTCTTTCTTCTCTGACCACTTCTGTCACCACTCTCTCTGAGACTCCTTCTTCTTCAGACACCATTGCTGAAGCCAGCTGGAACAAACTGGCATGGGAACCCACACCCCATCCCTCTGTCATCACTCCTGATATCCCTCTCACTGGAGAATGCCTTAAGGAACCCTTCTACCATGACCAATAAGAGGAGCTCCTCCATTACCTCTCTTGCAATCACCTCACAGTACCCATCTATGCCTATCTGAACTGTAACTCCCCCCTCATCCTCCTCTACAGGGTCTTTTTCTCCCTTAACAACATCTAACCCTCTTCTGCCCAAGTGAAAACCCATCACAGCCTCCTGGAAGTTATGTATCAGTTAGGCATGCTAGCCTTACTCCAAGACCTAGAATGATACCTCCATGAACTTGCTGAGCAAAGACAAGCCCACATTGCCCTCCTTCCCACTTGCAGCACCCCTGAGGTCCACACCCCATCTACACCTTCTGTGTCATCCTCCCCCCTTAACTCTGATGAGGAACATGTGCTCCAGTGTGAGGAAAATTGGTAGACCGGCCACAATAGTGAGGAACCTCTGCCATATAACCACCCCCACATGCATGAAGTATGTTATCAGTGCTAACGTCTAGGCCACCAGAAGGTAGACTGTCCCAACTACCAATGTGGGTTTTGCCACTGCTTCTGCCCTCATCACACTGTTGCCTGCTGCCCCCTCCATCACTGTACTCAAGATCAAGTACCTTCCAATTCACCCTCTAGCTCCTCCTCCTCTTCTTGTCATCATCACTCGACCACTAACAGGATGCACCCTTCTAGGGGCCCACCTTGTCCTTGACTTCTGGTAGAATGCCTTCAGCGTTCTCTCTCTCCCTCTTATGAGGAGGATTTCAATGCTACTGCTGACACAAACATGATGGGCTCCCTAGGTGGGGGTTTTCTTGATCTTTGAAAGGGCTTTATTGTTGTCTTGACCCTAGTATGGGGGTAATGTTATGATTTCTTTCTTTTACTTAGTCATACAAGTTCTGGACATTATTTCTTTTCCTACGATTACTCATCTCTTCTCAGTCATCAGCCTGATGACTCATCATCACCTCCTAATTGTAGTTCTTCCATCATCTTCTTGGACATTCCATGTGATTGCATTGCATTCTATTTAGTCATCTTGCTGACCAATCCTGTGTACAATTAGTTCTTTCATATTCTGTTGGTTTCTATACCTTGAGTATATAAACCTTCACTTTCTTCTTTCTTCCCTTCTCTTTAAGCTAGTTCTCCTCAGAGTTACTGCCTGTACCTCTAGACTAGCAATCTACTCAATCTTTCCACTCATTGTCCCTCATCTCTTTGAGCCTCTACCTGTGCTCTGAATGGGTAGTTTGTCCTTTGATCCCTTGTCCCTGGGTACCTAGTTCACCGTCTTGTGAACAGTACCTCAACCTGATAGACCATCAGTCTTTCGATTACCTTGGTCCCAGTTGACTGTTTGTTCTCTGGTTACTTTCAATCCAGCCAACTATCATTGTCTGGTCATTGATAGTCCTAGTCACCTAATCATTGCCTAATGACTCTGCAATGCCTTACTACCGTCCAGCTCTTCAGATCTTTAGCTTTAGTATAGGCTTTCTGAGGCTACACTTTGCCCTAACTGGACCAAGCATAACACACTTACATCTATAAAAAGAACAAAAAGACAAAAACAGATTGGACAAAAGTAGAAGCTCTACTTGATAGTAGAGCTAACATGACTTTCATTGACAAGAAATTCACTGAGTGAATTAAAGTTCCTCTAATTCTTTTAGACAAACTCATATGGGTTTTCAATGTTGATGGAACAAAGAATTCTGCTGGAGATATCACCCGTGTGGTTGAACTCCTTCTTGAATACCAAGGACATCAAGAATGGATCTTAGCTGAAGTTACTGATCTCAGCAGACAAGACATGATAATTGGATTCTCCTAGCTATGCTATCATAATCCTGATATCAATTGGAAGACAGGTGAAGTCTGTCTTACATATTGTTCCAAAGAATGTCAGACCCTCCAAGAGAAAATGGTCTTTGAGTGGCTCATAGAAAAGAAGGAATTAGATATCCAATATCAAGTATATGAAACCATCAGACATTTAGAAGAACAAGTTATTTCTGTCAGCCAGGCTGTTGACAAGAAATTAAAGAATCTTATGGATGCCAAGAAAACTGCTGAGGAACTTGTCCCTGTGATTTATCACGAATATATCAAAGTATTTAAAAAGAAGGAATCAGAACAAATGCTCATACAAAGGTCATGGAATCATACCATTGACCTAAAAGAGACATTCAAACCTAAAAAAGGGAGATTGATTCTCCTTTCAGCTGATAAAAAGAAGTCTCAAATTGGTTAGATAACTAATTGGCAAAGGGTATATCTGCCCTTCTAAATCTGAAATGACATCACCCATCTTTGTGCCAAAGAAGGATGGACAAAAACAAATGGTACAAGATTACTATTATTTAAACAAACATATGGTGCAAAACAACTTTCTGCTGTCATTGATTGGTCAGCTTGTGGATAGACTAAAAGGAGCAAAGATATTCACCACCCTTGACTTACAATGGGGATACAATAATGTTCAAATTAAAGAAGGGGATGAATGGAAAGCTACCTTCATTACTCATAAAGGAATATTTGAACCTGTTGTCATGTTCTTTGAGCTGTGTAACTCCCCAGCCACATTTCAAACCATGATGAATGATTTATTCTCTGACATGGAAGACATTGTTGTTGTCTATATTGATGACATAATGATTTGTACAAAAACAGATGACCTGAAAGATCACACCAAGGTCATTGCTAAAGTCCTGAAACAATTACAGGAAAATGATTTATTCATAAAACTAGAGAAGTGTCATTTCCATGTTAAAGAAGTCAAATATCTAGAAATGATGGTTAGTTCCAAAGGAATCAAGATGGACCAAAAGAAGGTCTCCACTATTCTTGACTGGTCTGCACTCATGAATGTAAAAGGGGTTCACAGTTTCCTTGGACTTGCCAATTTCTATCAAAGGTTCATAAAAGATTATGCACAAGTGGCTAGACCACTTAATGACCTTCTAAAGAAATGTATGACTTTTGAATGGATAGAAGCACAGCAAGAAGTGTTTGATATGCTTAAACAAAAGTTTACAACAGCACCAATTTTAGCATATCCTGATATAGACAGTGAATTTTGTTTAGAAACAGATGCTTCAAATTATGCCACTGGAACAGTGCTCTCCATTTTGAAAGAAGACAAGTGGCACCCTGTTGCATTCATGTCTCACAGTATGAATCTATAAGAACACAATTATCCCATAGTGGATAAGGAGATGCTGAGCATTATCTGAGTGTTAAAACTCTGGAGACATTACCTTGAAGGAGCACAGGAAGAATTCAAGATCTGGAATGATCATGTGAATTTGCAATATTTTATGAAAGCTCAAGATCTGAATCGTTGCCAAGCACAATGGTCCCAATATTTAACATAATTCAATTACACATTTGTCTATAAGCCAGGTCCTACAAATATGAAAGCTGATGCACTGTCTAGGAGAGATAATCATGACCAAGGCAAGGATGATAATAAAGGGATAATTATGATCTCCCTAGAGCAGATATGAACCATGTCAGCAGTTGTAATCCAAGATGATGGGATAGAATTCATCAAGAACTATTTAAGAAGTTGTGTCTGCTTAAGGAAAGCAATGCAATCAAGTTATGTAAAGAAAAGAAGTGTTGCATGGAGCATGAAGGTCTCCTTTATGACAAAAAGGGAAAGCTATTCATTCCCAATTCACAAGACTCAGATCTCCATATGGAAATCCTTAAATTATGTCACAATTCACCAATAGCCAGACATCCCAGTTATGAGAAGAAAATTGATCTCATCACCCAAAGTTACTGGTGGCCTAGCATCACTACTTACATCAAAGATTATATATCCCAATGTGATTGATGCACATGGATGAAAGGAACCAATCAAACCATGCCAGGTTTGCTACAGCCATTGGCTATTCCTGAGGGGCCATGGGTCGATGTATCAGCTGACTTTGTCACTGATCTCCCATTATCACAGGGACATGACTCCATTCTGGTCATTGCTGATTGATTTTCTGAGGAAGTAGTCTTTGTGTCATGCAACAAAATGGCAACAGTGCTTGATACAGCTAAATTATATCTTTGTCACATTTGGAAGAATCATGGTCTTCCCCACAGTATTGTTTCTGATTGTGGTCCACAATTTGCTAGCAAGGTCATGTCTGAGATATGCAAAAGGCTAGGAATTACTCAAAAGATGAGTACTGCACATCATCCACAAACTGATGGGCAAACAGAATGTATGATCCATGATCTTATTTAAGACTTTATTGCAATGAAAAGCAGAAGACTTGGTTGGACTGGTTACTGATTGTACAGTTCTCCTATAATCATACAAAGCAAACATCCACACAGCAGAGCCCATTTGTGATTACACACTCTTATCTCCCACTGATGGGATTTGAACAGGGTTCATCTAAAGCTCCAGCAGCTGAATCCTTCTCCATGGACATGAAGAGTACAATAGAATCTGCATGTGATAATTTAATCAAAGCCCAAGAGCATCAGAAGTCAGAAGCAGATAAACACCAATGTCCCACACCTCCTTATCAGATTGGAGATAAAGTGTGGCTGAGCACCAATAATTTAAGGCTTACATGTGCTTCACAGAAGCTTATGGAACAATGGATAAGACCATACAAGGTTATCACTTTGGTTGGACCTAACATGCTCAAGTTGCACCTCCCTAAATCCATGCATATCCATGATGTCATGAATGTCTCACATGTTAAGCCATACAAGAAACAATTGCCTGGTCAGCCAGTGGTTGTGCCCAGACTAGTACATGTTACTGAAGATTATGATAACTTATATGAAGTTGATTACATTGTTGACTCCAGACTCTACAAGGGTCATAAACAGGACCTTGAATATCTTGTCCATTGGATGGGGTATGATGAGATAGACAGGACATGGGAACTGAAATGTCATCTTCTGCCAGGTGCAAAAGATGCTATCACTGATTTCCATGCTTCTCATCCTACTGCTCCTTGCAAGTTAAGGATGTCTCATTTGGCATTTATTGAGTTATTTAAGCCTTTGGACAATGTGACTGTTTGGTTACACACTGCTCCCTTTGATCATCTGAAAGCTGATCCTTAACAGAAGGGTAGTGTAACAATATTATATATTTTTGCCTTTCTTTTTCTAAGTGAACCTATCTAAGATTCTTAGACCAGTGGAAGGTCCTCAAGGTGTTCAAACACAAGGACTGGACTGTAGCTAGATTGATCCATAAGTGCTAGTCCATAAATGGAGTCACAGCCATGCTGCACAGTTAGTGCTGGCCATTGTCCTAGTAGAACATTCCAAGGGTTTAGAACCTGAGGTAAGTATATGTATGAGGATCCTTCTATTTCCATAGACTTCTTTTCTTCTGGACTTCTTTTCATTTTCATTTCTTCTCTTCCATTTGATGGAAGCATGGACTCTTTAACCACAGACCTGTGCCCATTTGCACAGCCTGATGGTGGACATTAATACCTCACCTGATACATGAGACAAGGGCTATACCACAGTCTCCTAGGGTACAGGGTTGGACTTATATGATACAGATTAGTAGATCTGATACAAACATGTACATACATGGACAGTAATATATAAACTCCCAGAAGCTAACTGGCATCCCCAGTCTGGTTCTCCTAGGTAGTTCCCCTAGAGCTAGATCATCTAAGTCAACACTTTCTAGTGCAACCTAGTGACAAGTCCCTAGTGGGCTTTAGGGTTATTTCATTGACTTTGACCAAATCTTCTCTCCAGTCATGTGATATGAGACAGTCAGATTGATGTTGGCTCTCACTGCACTGGAATCATGGCATATTGTCACAATCATCATTTTTCATCTAAGTCTATCTCCAAACTCCACTTTTTATACTCTTGATCTCTAGTGCATTTTCTATCTTATCACACCCAGAGATAGTAGGACTTTGTTTCATCTTGATCTCTTGTCTATTAGTAAGCTTTCACCATATTTAGTAACTTACCATATTTAGACATTCTCCCGCTGCACCTGCATTTCATACACAGCTCTGGTTCTAGAGTAACCAGAGTACAGCTCCGGTGCATGTTACCTCCAACCTTAGACTTAGTAATTTCTTACAAAGACACTTGTCAGTCTTACAAATCCATAGCCCCAATCTCTGTATAAATAGTGTACTCATAGTCTGTACATACTTCAGTTCAAATATTAAATTTGTCTCTACTCCTTCCTTTCACTTGAGTACTTAGTACTCTCCTCTGATTACCTCCAACCTCTGACTCAAATACAGGATAGGACTTTGACAAGGGCGCACCACATAAGGTGAAACCAATGTCCCATCCTTCCAGAACTCTGAAGTTTTGGAGTTCCACTTAGGAGTCAACCCAGACTTAACAGTATATTTGAACTCCCACTTGTCACAAGTCCTCATGGCTACTTGTGCAAAAGCAAGATTAGCAGCACAAAAGCTCCCCAGTACAGACCTAACCCCGGCCCCAAGAGAAGGCAGCATATCAGTCGTTGACATCCTGTTTAGAGACACAAGCAGCACATGTTTCAGTTTCACTGTCTGTCTGCAGACACATGACTCCATCTCCACCATAGGATTCCTCAAAAGACCTTCATCCTCACCCCCCACAACTGCCGCTAGAGCCCCTGCCAATGTAGCAACTCTGCCTAGTTGTCGATCAGACAACATATATGGGACTCTGGCGGCAGACAAACCCTCCAAAGGTTCATTAGACCCAGGAAGGAATCCTGGAGATGACCCTGGAGATGCCTCGGATGAGGATGATATCAATGAGCTAGTCCATAGCTACTCAATGAGCCCTGAAGCTTGTGTACCAAAAGACACCCTCACCCACTTGGCTAATGCCATAGAAAGCCTAGCCAAGTCCTCCCAGCATCCCTCCACCTCTGAATCAAGCCAGCAAACTAAAGTCCGAGAACTGGACCAGTTTGATGGTACCGATCCTTGCAAACTCCAAGTGTTTCTTGTACAATGTGAGTTAAACTTCCAGGACCAACCCAGGGCCTTCACATCGGACCAGGCAAAAGTCACTTTTGCCCAATCATACCTAAAGGGGATCACCCTTGAATGGTTTGAGCCCAATCTCCTAGAAATGGTAGATCCAGACCTCCATCCAATCTGGATGGACAGCTACAAGGAGTTCATCAAGGAACTCCAGACGAACTTTGGTCCACACAATCCAGTAGGAGGTGCTGAGCATCAATTAGATCACCTGTTGATGAAGGACAGACAGTGCATAAATAAGAATGTTGTGGAGTTCAATCGCCTCGCCTCTCAAGTCTGAGGCTACAGAGGAGGTGCCCTCTGGCACCATTTCTATAATGGTCTGCCAGACTGTATCAAGGACGAAATCTCCCATGTCAGCAAACCTCTGACAATAGAAGGGCTCCACACCCTCACCCACACCATAGATGCTCGATACTGGGAATGCAAGTCCGAGGTCAATTGCCAGGCCAAGCCCACAACCTCCTCCTCAAAGAACACCAACAAGCCTTCTGTCTTGTCCTCTCACACCTCCAACTCTGGTGGCTCAAAGGACTCCAAAGACTCCAGAGAGTCTAAGAGGAAGGCCACCTCCTCAACTCTAAAGCCCGAGCTCTCCTCCGCAGCCTCCGACCCCTACAGTCAAGGCTGAAACCCCATCTCCTGATCCACCAAGTTTCTCTGACTGCAAGGCTCCCCATATTGCACTAGTAAGTGCACCTACATTTGCTCTGGCCTGTCACCTAGAAGGTTCTGTGCAGTATAGCCTGCAACTCCATCCTCAAGATACCCATTTACACTCCACCTCTTCTGAGCCAGAAAAGATTAACCTCTCTGGAGTTCCTCTGGAGTATCATGACTCCGCTGATGTTTTCAGTAAGCAAAGGACTGACACCTTAGCACCCCATTGTGAGCATCATCTCAAGATCGAACTCAAAGAAGGAGCTAGCCCTCTGTTGGGTACTACCTACTTCCTTTCTCCCTCTGAACTTGAGTCCCTCCAAGTGTTCCTTGATGAGCATCTCTCCATCGGATTTATCCAACCCTCCTCCTCCTCCCATGCCACTCTGGTCCTCTCCATCTGCAAAAAAGATGGTTCTCTCCAACTCTGCATTGACTTCAGAGGACTAAACAAGATAACAAAGAAAGACCGTTACCCACTTCCCCGCATCTCTGACCTCCTTGATGCTCCAAGCCAAGCAAAGATCTACTCTAAAATTGACCTCTGGTATGCTTATCATCTGGTCCACATTGCTGAAGGAGATGAATGGAAGACATCCTTTCATACTCGCTATGGCTCCTATGAATGGTTGGTGATGCTGTTCAGACTTACGAACACTCCAGCGGCATTTCAGCAGTTTGTCAACACAATCTTTGCTGATCTCTTGGATGTTTGCATTATAGTCTACCTGGATGACATCCTTATCTACTCTGCCAACATGGCCTCCCACAAGGAGCATGTCCATGAGGTCCTCCAAAGGCTCTGCACGCATGGACTTTATGCAAAGCCTGAAAAGTGTGAGTTCCACACTGACTCCACTGAGTACTTGGGTTACCAGCTCTCACCCTCTGGACTTACTATGTTGCCAGAGAAGGTCAAGTCCATCCAGGAGTAGCCCGAACCTCGTAAAGTCAAGGACATCCAGTCCTTCCTGGGATTTGCCAACTTCTACAGGTGTTTCATCCACAACTACTCCAACATTGTCATTCCTTTGACTTGCCTTACTCGAAAAGGAACTCCATGGTCCTTTGATGACTCCTGTCACTCGGCCTTTTGGGCCCTCAAGGATGCTTTTACCTCTGCCCCCATTCTGACGCACTGGATGCCCGACGCTCTGCTGATCATTGAGACAGATGCCTCCGACTATGCCATTGCTGGCATCCTCTCCATCCATTGCCCAGATGATGAAGTCTGCCCCATGGCTTTCTACTCTCGGACTTTGTCCACCCCAGAGCTAAACTACGACACTCATGACAAGGAGCTCCTTGCTATCCACAAGTCCTTTCAGACTTGGCATCACTACCTAGAAGGGGCTGGCACTCCAATTGTCATTGTCATTGACCATAAGAACCTTGAGTACTTTGCAACAACTAAACTCCTGACTCACTGACAGACTCGGTGGTTGGAGTTCCTCTCCCAGTTCAATATGATTGTCTGTTTTCACCCCGGCTGCCTCAGAGCTAAACCCAATGCCCTCACTTGCCAATGGGACATCTATCCCAAAGAGGAGGATAAGGACTATGCTCACATCAACCCTCACAATTTCCGCCCTGTCTTTACCCAGGAGCAGCTCACATTGTCCCTCCAAGCTACATCCTTAGTGGCTTCTGTACTCCGCTCCAGTTCCTTGTTTGATGAGGAACAACTCCACTCTGACATACTTACTGCACTACCTAGCAATCCACTGGCTAGTATCCACATGTCCACTCCTGAAGCCTCTGACTCCCGTTGGTCAGTTGACTCTGAAGGTTTCCTCCAGCTAGACAACCGCATCTATGTCCCTGATGCAAATGATCTTTGTCTTTGGGTCCTCCGATACAAACACAACCACCTGCTCTCAGGACATTTTGGACAAAACCAGACATTAGAGCTTGTTTGATGAGAATATACTTGGCCAGGGGTCCAAACCTTCGTAAAGGACTATGTCTCCTCCTGCACATCCTGTGCTAGAGCAAAAGTCCCTAGACATAAGCCCTATGGACTCCTCAAGCAACTCCCCATACCTGAGAAGCCATAGAACTCCATCTCTATGGACTTCATCAAACAATACCCTCCATCCTCCAGTTTTACCTCTATCCTAGTTGTAGTATATTGACTATCCAAGCAATGTGTGTTTATCCCAACACATGACACCATCACTTCCCCAGAGTTAGCAAAACTCTTCTTACTCTACGTCTTCTCTAAGCATGGAGTCTCTTCCCACATTACCTCCGACCAAGGCTTTGAGTTTGTCTCACACTTCTTTAGGTCCCTTGGTAAAGCCCTCAACATCCAACTCCACTTCACCTCCAGTTATCACCCTGAAGGGGATAGACAAACAGAAAGAATGAACCAAACACTAGAACAGTACCTGTGCATCTACTGCAATTACCAACAGGACAATTGGTCTGAACTCCTGCCCCTTGCAGAGTTCACCTACAACAACACTCCAAATGCTACTACATGTTATGCTTGGTCTGGGTAAGGTGAAGCATAGCCTCAGAAGAACCTGTAGAGACTAAAGACTAAGACTAAGAGGGCCTGATGATTGGTGGTTGACAGGGTTCGAAGGACTGGACAGTTGTAAGGCGCCACAGAGTCACTAGGCAACAATTAGGTGACTAGGACTATCAATGACCAGGCAACAGCTGTTGGCTGGACTGAAGGGGCCAGGAGACAAACAGTCTACTGGGACTAAGATGACTGAAAGGCTAATGGCTGATCAGACTGAGGTGCTGTCCACAAGACGGTGAACTGGACACCTGGAGACTAGAGGTTCAAAGGACAAGCTCCCATTCAGAGCATGGGTGGAGGCTCAAAGAGGCAAGAGACGGTGGGAAGGAAGATCAAGTGGATTGCTAGTCTAAAGGTACAGGAAGTACTCTGAGGAGAA
The DNA here is from genome assembly GCA_038090615.1 of Phylloporus gajari. Classification (NCBI taxonomy): domain Eukaryota; kingdom Fungi; phylum Basidiomycota; class Agaricomycetes; order Boletales; family Boletaceae; genus Phylloporus; species Phylloporus gajari. The sequence goes on along the minus strand of JBBPMY010000111.1, from coordinate 18,962 downwards.
CTAGCTTAAGAGAAAAGAAAGAAGGAACAGAAGGAAGGTTTATATACCTAAGGTATAGAAACTGATGGAATATAAAAGAACTAAAAGTACATAGGATTAGTCAGTGAGATGACTAAATAGAATGCAATGGAATTGCATGGAATGTCCAAGAAGATGATGGAAGAACTACAATTAGGAGGTGATGATGAGTCATTGGGCTGATGACTAGGAAGAAATGAGTAATTGTAGAAAAAGGAATAACATCCAGAACTTGTATGACCAAGAGAAAGAAAAGAAATTGTAACACTACAGGAGTATCCCTGTTCTTCACCAACAAGGGCTATCACCCCAACATCTCTATCCACCCTGAAAGGGACCTCACCTCTGAATGAGCTCAAGAGTACTCCATCGACCTAGATTCCCTCCATGAGTTCCTTTGTGAAGAGATGGCTGCTGCCCAGAAACACTACCAAGGTCCTGCTGATGCCAAACAAAGTCTGGCACCTGACATCCAAATAGGAGACCAAGTCCTTGTGAAAGCAAAGTACTTCTGCTCCACTCATCCATCCAAAAAGCTCTCTGAAAAGAACCTTGGTCTGTATACAGTCATTGCAAAGCCAGGGACTCATTCCTATACACTCCAACTCCCTGACACCATGAAGTCCATACATCTGGTCTTTCATGTTTCACAATTAGAACCAGCATCCCCGAACATCATCCCTAATCACACACAAGCTCTGCCCCCTCCAATCAAAGTCAACAGCAAACCAGAATATGAGATCTCTGAAATCCTTGACTCCAAGATAGACTGCCACCAATGCAACTGCAAACTCCTCTACTTAGTCTGATGGTCTGGATACAAAGAGACCAACGAAGAAACATCCTGGCTACTAGCTATTGAGTTAGGCCATGCCTCCGAGCTAGTCCAGGATTTCCATCTCTGATATCCAGAGAAACCTGGGCCTAACCCTGTTCAGGAACAACCCTGACCCTTATTACACTCTTATGTGTGCCTGACTAAAACTCATCATTATCTATACTATGAAACCTCTGTCAAATATAAACGATAGACTAGGCACTTAAAATCATTTTCCTCCCCACTATCAAACATGAACATCACTCTCACCTCCACCCAACATACCATTGTTCTAGTGGTTGTAATTGTATTCGTTTGTCTCAGTCTACTTATCATCTGGTGGTGGATTTGTCTCTCTTGTCTATTAGCCAGGGCAAGACCATTAGACCCTATATCAGCAGCTGTAGCAGTGTTTGACACTACTGCAACTGAGGTAGCTTTAACAGTTTAAACCTCTAACTCAACTCCAAATCTCCGGCTATCACTCCACACCAACTCTGGACAAGAAAACAACAATCATGATTATACTATCTACCGGAGGCAAGCAACTATCTACACCACCTCATCTCCTCCCTCTGCATCCTCTTCTTCCCCTTCATCATCCTCTTTGTCACCCTCCACCGCAACCCTGGTATCCTTCTCCTTCTCCGCCTCCTTCTCCTTGCCCTTGTCTCCCCTGACCACTAACTCCTTCTCCTCCCTTGCCAGCTCCAATGCCTCTCTCTGAGCCACATCTGACCCAAGCCCCTCTGACTCCTCCACCAACTTGACCCCATAGACCTCTACACTCTTCAACTTGATGAGCTGGCAGAGCTACTCGTTCTGAGTATCCAGACACTTGTTCTGCATCTGGATGGCCTCGAGGATGCCCCTAAGGACATCCACGAGGGGGCCCATCTTTGGGACAAGGGTGGTCTCCATGGTCTTCTTGGGACAACTGGGTCCCACCTCCGCCTCCACCTCTAACCTCCGTTTCTTCATCTTCCTCTCCAGTTTGTCCTCACATCCAGGGTGGTTGCACTTTGCCTTTGCCTCCTGGCATTCAACACAGGAAGTGGACTTACCAGTCCCATGGGTACAGTCAAGCCCCCGTTTGTCACACTGAATGCAAATCAGCAGCTCTGAAGAGAACCACTGTTTTCCCTTCTTGTTGGTTCAATGAACCTGCTTCTTCAAGACCTAACCTTGTCAGCATTGGCTCCGCTTGCGCAACATTTGCAATGCACCTTTTTGGCTGCCTCCTTGGCCTTGTGGCGCTCCTCCGCCGCCCTCCATTGCTCCTCTGCCCTCTTCCTCTGCTCCTCATGGGCTTTGCGTTCTGCCTCCTCATGAGCCTTGCACTTGGCCTCCTCCTTGCAGACCTTCTTGCAACATTGTCACTCCGTAAACTTGGCCATGACAATGCCTTCATCGTTGTTGTTGCTTTCAATAAGGCAGTTGTCAGGCCAGGTGCTAATGGCACCAGTGGGGGTGGGCATGATGGTAGTCAAAGGTAAAGAGGCATAACTGAGTCCGGCAGGCTTTTATATCTTAGGACAATAAGCGAAATTTCAAACTCTGATGGTCCACACTTCATATTGTGGGCTTGGGCCCTCAGGGGTTCAGGCCTAAAGGGGGGATACTGTCATGATCATCATTTTTCATCTAAGCCTATCTCCAAACTCTGCTTTTTATACTCTTGATCTCCAGTGCATTTTCTATCTTATCACACCCAGAGATAGTAGGACTTTGTTTCATCTTGATCTCTTGTCTATTAGTAAGCTTTCACCATATTTAGTAACTTACCATATTTAGACATTCTTCCGCTGCACCTGCATTTCATGCACAGCTCCAGTTCTAGAGTAACCAGAGTACAGCTCCAGCACATGTTACCTCTGACCTTAGACTTAGTAATTTCTTACAAAGACACTTGTCAGTCTTACAAATCCATAGCCCCAATCTCTGTATAAATAGTGTACTCATAGTCTGTACATACTTCAGTTTGAATATTAAATTTGTCTCTACTCCTTCCTCTCACTTGAGTACTTAGTACTCTCCTCTGATTACCTCTGACCTCTGATCCAAATATGGGATAGGACTTTGACAAGGGCACACCACATAAGGTGAAGCCAACATCCCATCTGTCCAGAACTCCAAAGTTTCAGAGTTCCACTTAGGAGTTGACCTGGACTTAACACATATGAAAGCTGTAGATGTAAGATCTGCCTATCTCTATGGCAATCTTGATGAAGAGATCTATATAAAATTCCCTGAAGGCTTTAAAATCTCTAGGCTTGAAGGCAAAGTCCTTTGTTTAAAGAAAGCCCTATACAGCCTTAAACAAGCCAGACTAGCCTGGTGGAACACTCTTAATGAGTTCATGAAAGAACTCAGATTCAAATGTCTGAAATCTGATCCTAGCATCTTCCTTTACAACAGGAAAGGCTCCTGTATGATTATAGCCATTGTCTATGTAGACAATGGCATATTCTGCAATCCTTCTAGGGCCATCATTGATGAGATCAAAGGACATTTCATGAAAAAATGGGAATGTAGAAATCTTAGTGAAGCCAAAGAATTTCTCCACATGTGCATCCAGTGCAAAGATCATCAGATACTAATCAATCAATGCACATATCTTGAAAAAATCATAGAGAGATTTGGCCTAACAAATGCTAAATCTACTCCTACTCCCTTATTTAAAGGATATTTATCCTTTGAAATATGATGGACCTGCAATCTCTGAACTTTGAACATGATTCCAAACAATTATTGGATCATTGCTATATCTCATGATTGGCACTCACTCAGACATCACATATGCTGTTACAGCATTATCTAAACATGCCACCAATCCTATCCAAGAGTACATAGACAAAGCACTGTATATCTGTCACCACCTCCTTGGTATTCAAAACTATGCTTTAATTTATAATGGGAAAGGATCTGGACTTATGGCTTGTACAGATTCAGATTGGGCATCTGATCTCAATACTAGATGCTCTCAGACAGGCTGGTTTATTAAACTAGCTAATTGTACTTTCAGTTGGAGATTGCAACAACAAGAGCACATTTCCCTCTCCTCTATAGAAGGTGAATACATTGCTCTGTCAGATTATAGCAGACAGGTTGTTTGGATCAAACAATTACTTGGAGAACTAGAGTATAACCTTAAATCTATTCCTATCTGTGGTGACAATCAAGAATCTATATTTATGGCATCCAATCTAGTCACTGGAACTTGAAATAAACATATTGAAATCAAATGGCATGTTGTAAGAGACTGGGTTAAAAATGGTACCATTGAAATCTTCTTCATTGATGGATCCTCCAATCCTACAGACATGTTTACCAAGAATCTCAGTTGTATAAAGTTCAAACAATTCAGATCAGAACTAGGACTTAGATTTTATTAGGTTTCATTCTTCCTAATCATACTCTTTACTATACTCTAGTGCTTATACATCTGAAAATTGGCAGCTTAGCAAGGGGGAGTGTTGAATGAGATAGTGTATTGTAGTTCATACTCCTAATTAAGTAGAGTAAGTAATCATACCTGTAGTATAAATATTTTGAACTCCACAGCTGAGTTCTAATTAACTCTTGTTCCCAAACCTTTGTGTGCATCTATCAACCATAACAACTTAACACAACAGTGTGTGACAGCATTCCATCTTGCTGAACCTTTGTATGCTCAACAACCTGAAGTGATATACACCAACATGCTTGTGCATTGACTTGTAGCAAGCATTGAGTTCTCTTGTGCCAACTACTTCCTTGCACCATTTGACAAGGTGGTTAAAGGTGAATTTGAGGCCCATATATAGTACCTCAGGGACAAAGAATATAGCTGGATCAAATAGTGCTCAGTTTCTCCAGTACAGTTGGTGAACACCTAAAAGTCTGAGCTCCTTAGACTTCTTCTGATACACATTCACATCTCAGGGATTGATGTCTTGATTTAACTTGATCAGCTGCTGGAGTGTGTGCTTCTCATCCCAAGGGGGATGAAGTGTACCATCACCAAACTGGTGATGCCTAGCAAGAGTGACTGGATATGAGCTCTGAGAAATGTTGGTGTTCATCTGGTGTTTGGGAAGGTCTGCCATGTATGTGACAAGCAGTGTGAAACAGTAAGAGAGGTTGCTGAGAGGATCAGGTGTGTACATGCCTGTACAAGCAGCAATCTTACAGTTGGCACACACAATATCCATGCACTTGTGCTATACTCTGGCTTGCAGGAGAGTCTGATACTCAGGGTGAACTTTGAATTTGACAATTGACATGAAGGCAGTGATGCTCCAGGAATGTGAGGTAGCTTTCATTCACATGTCTGCTTTGATATTGCTGATTATGAGGAACAATGGACACATCTTCAGGTTACCAGTATGACTGGTGACTAGCATCTTGTCAGATGCAGCCATGATCAGGATGATTGTTGTGCCTTCAGAGTGTAGGTCCTATGTATAAAATGAGCAAATCTCATGGCACAAACTGGGGGAACAATTACTTATAAAACCCAACTGTACTTAGAGGAGAAAAATTCTCCAAATTCTTGTTCTCTGTTGACAAAAATAGCATGAGGGTTGTAGGTCATTACTTGAGTGAAGATGGGATTACAGAAAAGCATTTTTGTGACTTCTAATCTGTCCTGTCAAATCAGGTAGACAGGGTGAGCAGTCTTGTATCTGATTAGATTGATCTTTGTGCAGTTCCACAGCATCCCCTGTGGTGGCAACTCTATCCACTCATACAGATGCAACTTGTCCTTAAAGGATGGCTGTCAACCATTAAACTTGGACCATTAGTATAAGGAATGGTAAATTTTGAAATCATGCCACCCACCTATCGAAGCTTTAAAAAGCACTTTGCATCACTCACAGTCATGGTTTCACAGACAAACTGACCTAGCTCCCACTCTGATTGATCCTAGAAGGGGTAGTACAGGTTGTTGAGGTGTTGATACTCAAATTCATTCTCTTTCATTTGCTCAAAGAGATTTGAAGCACAGCCATAAATGTAACCAGACTTCCAATGGTACATGCCAAGTATGGGTCTCTGCTCCACTGGTCCTCAAAGGAAGGCAGGGGGGACTGCTCACCTTGTGGCGGTCATGTCTTTTGGCCAGCAAGACATCTCATTATTGAGGTGCTCTGCAATCCAATCAGCTGTCATGTAAATAGTACCATAGCCAGGGCATGATATTTGTCCTGGGCTAGGAAGGTAAACAAGACATTGCAACTATGGAGGCAGTGGAATTGACTTACATATTGTCATCAATGATCAGTAGAGGGTCAGAATGATCCAACATTGGTCATGAAAAGTTGCAAAAACTACTAAGTCCTTCAAACTCTGACTCTCACCCTCACAACTCCTGTCTATGCAACTTGTTTGGTATGTAGTATGGACAGTGACTCTGATCATACATCAGGCACTCCCTCCAGCTCCAGTTCTAGGTCTACTAGAATATCTGTGTCATCTGTTAGACCTTCCCTCAACACCTTCTCTGTGATGCTTGGTCCTGGTAGGGCAAAGTGTAGCCTCAGAAAGCTAGAGACTAAAGCTAAGTAAAACCAGATAATGTGATCAACTGGGTCTAAGGCTAAGATTTTGTAGAGCTGGATGGTGGTAAGGTGTCACAGAGTCACAAGGCAACTAGGACTATCAATGACTAGGCAGTAGCAGCTAACTAGACCAAAGGTAACCAGGTGACAATCAGTTGACTGAATCAAAGATATCTGAAAGACTGATGGTCTTGTCAGATTGAAGTACTATTCACAAGACAGTGAACTGGGTACTCGGAGATTAGAGGTTTGAAGGACAAACTACCCATTCAGAGCACAGGTGGAGGCTCAAAGAGACGAGGGATGGTAGGAGGAAGATCAAGTGGATTGCTAGTCTAGAGGTACAGATGGTAACTCTGAGGAGAACTAGCTTAAAGAAAAGAGAAGAAAGAAGAAGGTGAAGGTTTATATACCTAAGGTATAGAAACCAACAGAACATGAAAGAACTAAAAGTACACAGGATGGGTCAGCGAGATGACTAAAGAGAATGCAATGGAATCACATGGAATGTCCAAGAAGGTGATGGGAAGAACTACAATTAGGAAATGATGATGAGTCATCAGGCTGATGACTTAAGAGGAAATGAGTAATTGTAGGAAAAAGAAATAACATCCAGAACTTGTATGACTAAGCAAAAGAAAGAAATCATAACATTCTCTTTATCCAAGGATCACTCTTTCAGTTCCCACCAACTCCCACTGTCCTACAAATATCACTGTCACTTGGTGTCAACTTCTCCATTTAGATCCAGCCCTGGTCACTGCACTGGTGAAACTTTGGAGTGTATCAACAACAGATATTGGCCCTACTCTCATAGCCATACATTGGTGATGAGGACTCTGTGAACCAAGCACCCTGTATGATTATGAAAACCAATGTAAGTCTGACTAAGGTAGACATACTTACTCTTGGATTCCAGTCATTTCACTCATCAATCAATTTAATCTAGGTGCCATTCACTCATGGCATGGCCTATATGTCAGGGGCCTTGTTGAAGAAGATAGTTCATGCCAAAGAAGCAAGCTGCAAATATCAATGGCAGAATTTTCTTGCTATGACTTGGAAGATAGAAGAACTTTGGAGGCACCTGGACCTTATGGAGGGTATTCAAGAGGAGAACAGAGGTTGCTTTGATGAAACCTTAGCTGAATACAAAGTGGTGGAGTCGTTCCTAGCTGAGCTGCCTACCACCAGGATCTGAGCTGAACATGAGAGGTTACTGAACTCTTATGATGAAGAAGTTTAGAAGTCCAAGACTTCCAAGATTGTAGGATGAACTCTAGTGGGAGTTACTCACTAGGTAGGTGCAGCATAGGCAGTTGCCAAGTGTTGTAAGGTAGTAGCTTAGTGTGGTAGCACTAGAATAGAACAGAGGATGGAAATTCTGTTAAAGGAGTGTATGTGTAGGGAGCTCCTCCTTATATACAGTACAGGTTTATTTGTACATGTGTATAGTAGTTCTAAATAGACAGAACAATAGTAGCTAATGGCAGTAAAAGCTCTTATCTGAGCTAATAGCAAAACATGAGCAGTGTTAGTATCAGTCATCATGATAAGGATGAGTAATGAATGAGAAATCATGATGACATGAATGATAAGATAAAAGAGCTGACCAATCTAGGATGTCTGATAAGATATGATATGATAAGACATTCTTAACACTCCTCCTCACTGTTTATGTATGGGATAGTGCAGGGAAAGGTTCTGTAATCCTGTTAGAGTAGAATCACTCACTATCATTTGCTATTCTATTGCTTACATAATATGTACATTATCTTGTAGCCCTTCACCCTTCTTCTTCCTTTGTCTGTTATCATGAATAACATCTGCTGTCTCATCTTGTCTCATCAGCTGGTTATGACTGTAGCATATGACTTTTCAACATAACAGACAACACCTTATGTTACTAGGGGATTTATAAATTCAGTAACTGCACAATGGGCTGTGTGAGCATGCTGTTGACCAACAGGCTGTGTTGCAGGTGCTGCAACTGTTTGTGTTGACCAACAGGCCATGTTACAGAACCAGAAGAGTTGTATCTTGTTTTCTAAGACCTGGAGTAGTGCTCCAACTTGCATATACCTACTTTCTTGCTTCATCTCTTGTTCCTTGAGCCTGGAGCTTCACCCTGGCACATATATCCATATTTCAACTCCTTTTCCTATCCATCCACCATCATGTCATCTGTTCTTAATGTCTCTGTGATACCATGTCTCAACAAGGTCAACTGCCTCACCTGGCATGTCCATATGCATGCATTACTCATCTGTGCTGATTTCTGGGGAATTGTGTCAGGTAAGGAGGCTGTGCCTGACCCAAATATGGCCACTACCACTGTCATTGATGTATTTACCACACATCAGCTCAAAGCTGCTGCTGAAATTGCACTCTATGTTGAAGACAGCCAGATCATCCATGTCCAGGGTGATGATCCCAAAGTCATCTGGGATGCCCTTGCTAGTGTCCATTGTGCTCATAGTCTCTCCACCCAACTTGCAGCTATGTGCAAGTTCTCACACATGGAAAAGCATTCTAAGCAATCTATTACATTGTGGATTGGTAATGTGAAGGCCCAGGCTCACCTCATGAAGGACATTGGGATCAAACTGCCAGATCTCCTTACTATTGTTGTTCTCACCTCTGGTCTTCCTGCCAAATATGACTCGGTTGTTGTTGCCCTCAATGCTGTCAAACCTGATGAGCTTACACTCAAACTCACCATCTCTTGTTTGCTCAATGAGGAGGAGTGTCACATCAGTTACAAACAACTTGGCAATTACAAAGCATTGCTTGTTAAAGGTGACTCTGAAAGCTCTGATGCCACTTTCACTGCTCACTCTTGGGCCAACATCACCTGCTTCAAATGTGGGAAGAAGGGTCACTATGCTAAGGACTGCTCACAAGAGAAGGAGCAGACTAATCTTGTTGATGGGGTTGAACCTGATGCTGCTTGGTGATTTTTATGTTCACATTTTTGGACTTTTGGCCCTTCTAAGGATGCTTATCTTATCCTTTTTGTGCATGTTATTCCCTCTCCTTTGTCTGCTTTAGCTTGCTTATGATTCTGAGGGTGTGTTAGAGTAGAATTGCTTGCTATCATTCACTATCCTATTGCTTACATAATATGTACATTATCTTGTAGCCCTTCACCCTTCTTCTTCCTTTGTCTGTTATCATGAATAACATCTGCCATCTTGTCTTGTCTCATCAGCCAGTTGCAACTGTAGCATACAACTTTTCAACAAACCCTTCTAGGAATTTCATCTTTCCTAGGTTTTTTGTAAAGATATATGCAAACTGTCAATTAGTCAGAATATAAAACAGTTTGACTTCATTGTTTTTGACAGCTTCTCTTATATAATGTTGAGGAATGTGTATGTACTTTGTTCTTCCTTCTTGAACTGGGTTGGATGTGATAAAAATCACTTCCTGATTGTCTATGCACAAAGGTACACAGTGTAGTTTGATACCAGTTCTTTGAAGAGGTTTGAGATCCATTGGATCTGTTTAGCACACTCTGTCATTCCACAATACTTGGCTTTGGTAGAGGAAAGCCATATTCTTCTTTGTCTTCTTGACAACTAAGAGACAATTCCATTTGTCAAGAACATGGCACATCCAGTTGTTGGTCGTGAAGTATCAACATTGCCAGCCCAATCTGTGTTGGAATATGCAATTAGACCAGAATTATCTCCTTATCCATCATATTTGATGCCTAGGGCTTGCATGTGTGCAAGATAATGTATTATCTGTATTGCCTTTTGAAGGTGTTCTTTGGTAGGATTAGAAGAAAATTGTGACATCTTTATAACAGAATAGGTGAGGTCTGGTCTAGTTCCAAGCATAATGTAGAGCAAGGATCCAATCACTGACTGATATTGGCTTCAAAGAGGAGGATTGATATCTTTATCATTGATTCTTGGAGTATATCCAGTAGATAAAGGAATGAAAGTTTCCTTACAATTCTCTAGACCAAAGTGTTTGACCACTTTTAAGACATATGCTCTTTGGTCTAGGGTCAAAGTTCACTTCTTGCAGTCTCTTGTGATTCTTATCTCAAGGTATTCTTTGGCTCCTCTAAGATCACAGGATTCTCATTGTTTTATGAACTTCTTTTTGTGAGAAAGAACCTGTGATTGGTTATTGCCCAAGAAAAGTACATCAACATAAATGATGATGATGATAATATCCTTGCCAATGAATTTAAAGCAAATGCCTGAGTCCAAAACACAACATTTGAACCTGAGTTCAACCAATGACTGGTTGAGCTGCTTATTCCATTGAAGTGCAGCTTGCTTCAAATCATATATGGCTTGCTTCAACTGACAGACCTTTAACTCCTGACCCTTTACTATGAACCCTTCTGGTTGCATCACACAGATTTCTTTGTCAAGTTCTCCAAGGAGAAAAGTGGTCTTGACATCTAGCACTTCCATTTCCCAATCATTGAAGGCAGCCAATGCAAAAGGTAAGTAAACAGTTTCAAACCATGCCACTGGTGAGAAGGTTTCTTCATAATCTATTCTGAAAACTTGTGTGAATCCTTTCACAACAAATCATGCCTTTACATAATTTCCTGGATGAATCACAAAAACCCATCTACCTTTTACAGGTTTGCATCCTTTTGGTAAGTCAACCAGTTCCCAAACTTGTCTCTCTTTTAAAGAGGAAATCTCATTCTTCATCACATCATTCCATTTTTTTAATTTATCTTGAGATAATTTGGCTATGTCTTGGTATTGTTTAGGAATAACACAATCAGATGATTGAATGGCATGTAAGAGATGAGATCTGAACCACATGTTACTATACATGTTCTCCATATCATCATTCTCTTCTGGAATGTTTTGAAACTCCACTCTAGGAGTTTGCTCCTCCTGATCTTCTTGAATTAGATCAAGTCCTTGTCTAATTTCAGATTCAATTTGAACTGGGTGTCTTTCCCCATATATGTTATCAGGGATGAATCTCAGTCTAGAAACTCTCTGTGATCTACATTCCTGTCTCTGTTCTAAAGGTTCATGAACATTTGTTTGCTCCTCCCTCATTAGTTGGTAATGATGAGGTCTAGCTCAGAATTCCATCAAAGATTCATCTTTCCTTTGTCTGGGAGTATACCAGTTTCTTCATATTGAATCTGGTATTCTCCACACTGGTGGTGGTGGCATGGATAGAGTTGAAGGTGAATCTGACACAAGGTATTGTTTGTGCTAATGTCAATCATCTATTAATGATCTGTGACCTGATTCAGATCCTCAGCATTTAATCCCTGGTCTAGTGGGGGTTAGATGGTGTTCCAAGAGAGGTTGTTCTAGAGAAGAGAACTCTTGTTCCAAGTCCTCTCCAAAGTTCTCCTGTTTGAGTGATTCTCTTCTAGAAGAATGAGAACTTTTTCTAGAAGGTGGATCATTTGGTTGATCTGGATTGTCTCCATCATCTCTGTTATTGAACCAATGATATCCTTGATAAGGATTAGGATCAGGAGGTGGTGGTGGAGGTATGTCATCTGGTCTGACTAAAGCTCAGAAGTATTTGTATCAATCTGGTGATCTCACTCTAGGCAGTTCATCAATCTGAGCTTGATCAGACTGACTTTTGTCCATCATTGGAATCAGGATAGGTCCATCATCTTGACTTTTGGAACATTGTAGAAATCTTTCTTCATCAAAAGTGGCATTAGTTGAGACCACAACTCAGTGTTTGGAATTTGTCCAAAAATGCCATCCTTTAGTATTGAGCTCATATCCAATAAATGTCATTTCCTCAGACTTGGATGACAATTTGTCAGGCCTTTGTTTGGGAGGAATAAAGATGTAGGCTTTACAGTCAAAGACATGGAAGTAAGAAGTATCTGGTTTCTTTCCATCTCCCTTGAATAATTCAATGGGTTTTCCAATCATGACAATGCATGGGTTGCCTGTTATAGATGCAGACTGCAGTTTCCACAGCATCTTTCCAAAATGATTTAGACAAGCAGGCATGATGGCACATAGCCTCTGTCTTTTCTAATATGGTACAATTAAATCTCTCAGCTCTTCTATTCTGCTGAGGTGTGTGAGGGATAGAAGTTTGATGAGTTATTCCTCTGGAAGTGAAGAACAATTGAAACTCTCAACTTGTGAATTCCCCCCCTCAGTCTGAACAGATGGAGATTAATTTGTTCCCCATGAAGGTCTCAGACTATGAAACCATATTAGAAAAGTGCTGAAAAGTATCCAACTTGACCCACAAGAAGGAAACCAAGGCATAACTTGTATGGTCATCAATGAATGTGAGAATGTACTTTGCATGTGATCTTGATTCAGTCAGCATTGGACTGACTAAATCAGTGTGAACCATTTCAAGAGGGCAAGAAGCCCACTTCATAGAACCCAGAAAGGATCTATCCAGCATCTTTCCAATAGAACATCCTTTACAAGGGAATGTATTAGGAGAAGGGTTTAGGTAAGGAATGCCAGTAAGATTAGAATGTGCATGACATAAGGCATTCTGAGAAGTGTGGCCTAAATGTTCATACCACAATTGCTGAGATTAAATATCTGACAGAGAGGTTGCAGAGCTTATCACTGGAGTAATCTGTGACAACTGAAACCAGTGAAGGTTGTTAGTGGGTGATGAGGCTGTTGCCTGAATCACTTCATGTCCTCTCTTGTTCCAAATCCTGGATCCTGTATTGGAAATCTCACAGCACAAGCCATGGTTTGTTAATGCTGGTATGGATAATAAGTGGCTAGTAGAATATGATGCAAACCAAATATCTTTTAATGTTACAATTGAGGGCATAGTAACCCCATTGGTTTGTGTAACAAGTATGGTTCCTGGTCTGTACATTGGAAATGATTCTCCTATTGCAACTTTAGTGTTATGCTTGATCTGGATAAGGCAAAGCGTAGCCTCAGAAAACTAGAGACTAAGACTAAGTGGAACCAGACAATGGTAGTTGACTGGGTCTTGAGCTAAAACTTGAGGATTAAACATCAATTGGTTGTTTGGAGTCTCCAGACAATGGGTTATGGCTAGGACTTCTAGAGTATCAGATGACAAACAGTCAACTGGATCAAGGGTAACCAAAAGGCTAATGGCCAATCAGGTCAAGGTACTGTTCACAAGATGGTGAACTGGGTACCTGGAGACTAGAGGTTCAAAAGACAAACTACTTGTTCAGAGCATGGGTAGAGGCTCAAAGAGATGAGGAATGATAGGAGGAAGATCAAGTGGATTGCTAGTCTAGAGATATAGGTAGTAACTCTGAGGAGAACTACCTTAAGGTATAGTAAGGAAGAAGAGAGGCTTATATACCTAAGGTATAGAAGCTGACAGAATATGAAAGAATTAATCATACATAGGATTGGTCAGTGAGATGACTAAATGGAATACAATGGAATTGTATGGAATGTCCAAGAAGATGAGGGAAGAACTATGATTAAGAGATGATGATGAGTCATCAGGCTGATGACTAAGAGACAGTGAGTAATTGTAGGAAAAGAAAAGTGTCCAGAATATGCTGACTAAGACAAAAGAAAAGAAATTGTAACATTTAGCATTACAAATCTGATCTCCCAAATGAACAAAATCATCAATAAATGAGGATATATGATCTGTGCATCTGCTATTGATCATCCAATGACTTTTGTTCCACTGTGTTCTATCCTCAGTCTTTGGGGTAGAATCCCTGAGATAATAGCAAAGATGCTTGTTAGACTCCTCATTGTAGTACATCTCTCAGTCTAGATCTAAATAGTACAGTCTCTGTCTATCATAGACAGGTACATGAGGTCTCCTTTCTCTCAAAGGAATTACTCCTTCATGAGAGCCTCTCTGTTTTGATAGATTGGACAAAGAATTGTCCCATCTATCAGTACATATTGCACCATAAATAGAATATGCAGAAGCAGAAGCATTAAAAGCTTCTGTAGAAGTATAAGGAATAGGAGAAGGTTTAAATATACTATTATGGTTTGAAAAATGGTTCATTTGAGAAATAAGTCCTCCAAGAGAAAGGACCACCTTTTTGCTCTTTTCCTTTCTTCTCTTCTTGGTGGGTCTCAAAGCTGATGGCTTCAGTGTAGATTCTCAATCAGTTGTGATTGGTATTCAAGAAGGTCCCGCTCTCTCTTTCATCTCAGAGTTAGAAAGAGGAGTAGTGCAGAAAGGAAGATTTGATTGAATCACTCATACCTTGATTCTCATTCACATCTTCCCATGTGTTGAAGTTCTATCCTTGAACTTCAAAGTCTCCAGTGGCAGTAGGCTACTCTGGGATGTTTTCTGTCCAATCCATTTCATTAGCTTCATTAAGTTCATCAGTGATTTGTTCATCAGTGATGACATTATGAATGAAACCTTGTTCTCCTTCCACAAAATGGGCAGCACCTTGAGGCGCTTTAGCTTTTCTTTTGTTCTGCTTTCTGAATTCAAACCTGGTGTGGCTTGCTTCCTTCTTCACTTAGAAGGAAGTGGGTCTCCATTGGAACTTGGTATGACCATGAGGTCCACTGTTCTCAATGGGCTGGTTCTGTTGATGGGTACCAGAAGCCTTAAAAGGTTGCCATTTGTTAAAGGAGGGAGGTCCCTTCCATATTACATTGGTTTGATTTGCAGAACTTACTTTATCTGAGTTCTGTGACATAGAGGCTACAATTTTCTCCACATTTGAAATGCAGGATCTGAGCTTGTGTTTCAATGACATCATTGAAACCTCTGCCAAGATCTTGGTTGTGATGATATCAACTGTGAACTGAGCTTGTTCAGTAGTCAAAGCTACTGTGGAACAGAATTATACATTTCTGCTGGCAGGCACTCAAGTATAAACATAGCCTTGAATGATTCAGGAAGTACAAGACCAGCATTAAGAATCTAGTCAAACAAAGAGGTGAGGTGATTAATGTCCTCACTCACTGTCCTTGGGTTGATGTGAACCTGGTTGGCCTGGTGGAACAAGTGAAATTGTCCAGCCAGTCCAACAGATGAGAATAAGCTTCTCATCTTTTCCCACAGAGCTTTAGCTATGGAAGCTTTGACAGCAGGATCAGTATAGTCATATGATACATGATGTATAAAAGCATCACTGAGGGTATTGGCAATAATGCCACAGACTCTTTTATCAATGACTTCCCATTTGGGTTGATCTCTGACAAGAGTACCAACTCAAGTAATAGTACCATCTATCCAACTCCAAACAGAGAGATATTGAAGAACAGATTGCTGACACATGCTCCATATGGGATAATTTGAAGGTCCTTTGAGGATAGGAACATGAGCAATGATCATGTTATCAAGTTTGAAATTAGTGGGAACAGCAAGAGTAGCCATTTATAGAAAGCAGATGAGATCTGTGAAATCATATCCAGCAAACAGATCATTGTATATAGAATCATACAGATTAAAGGAAGCTGTTTGGAATGCATTGTTTTTGTTTTCTATCTCTAGTAGTGTTAAGAACCTGATCTCATCATCAGTATCTGAGAGTGGTATCTGATGTGGCAAGAGAGAACCCTGATTTCTTTTCCATTTCCAATATTGAAAGGCATGTTGTTCCTTTTGTTGAAACCTTTGGGTTTCAAGGAATCCTATTGTTCCATTCACTTCCTTTTGGCATTAGCATTAGACTCTTTGATGGAAGACAAAGGTGTATACATAAAAGGATCAGAAGAATGTTTTTCTAGAACAGTAAAATTAAATTGTTCAAAGAAATGCTGATTATGTATCGTAATGATCCTTTTATCTCTAACAAATGTTAAGGTTTTCTCTCCACAAGTTTCAAAGGGAATTGCAGGAGATACATTCCAACTATTTATTCCTGCAAAATTAACAAAAAGTTCTTCATAATTGTCAGAATATAAATATTCATGCGAAGAGTCCAGTGGCCATCAAGAAGGAACAGAAACACTACCATAGATTTTAAGTATGTCTGCAAATTTAGCATTTAAATTTGCCTTCTTCAACAGCTCTTCTCTTTCTGAGTTGGTTAGCTCAGGAAAGGAACTCAGCTTGTCCTCTGTTATTACAAGAGGAGGTGAGGGCTGAGTAGACATCATCTTCTGCAGTAGTATCTACAGTGTCCATGATCAGTTTTTCAATCATTTGAGCCTTTTTCCACATCTTAGGGTAATACTCCTTGAGTTTTGCCCAGCAGTCTTTATCAGAAAGTTTGTTCCACTTGCAAACATCCATTTCTACTCTCCATCCATATATATGTGTGAGCTCTTCTCAATACCATCCTCTGTCAGCTTCATTCAGCCACAGGTCTTTGTCAAAAACCACATTAGGTTTCTTTGATCACATGAAATAAATATTTGCCCATGAGGGCAGAAAGATGTCCCAATGAAATAGTTCCTAGCCTTGATCCTTGATGACAAAGGATTGTATGTCTTCATAAGATGCAGAGGGGAAAGCCTATCTAGCACCCTCATAGGCTTGACCTATGGTCTTGTTCAAATAGCTTAAAGTGCATACTGGTCAGCTCACACCAGACTCACAGGTCTGAATGCAGAAAGGGAAGACCATCTGAGGTGACCATGGAATCATCTCTCTCATAATTGCTAACTGGTGGTTGGGGTAAACTGGATGTAACTCCCAGTTGCTCACCAGTCATTGTGCTGATATCTCCATGTCTCTCTTCTCTAGTCTTTGGATATGAATTGGTGCTAGGAGAGGAAGCTTGTGATAATAGGTGAAGTACAATTCCTTGTCTTCTTGAAAGGTTAGAATGTAAGATGGCATTCTCTTGATGGAAAGCCTGGCTTGGAGCAGGCAATCCATATCCCACATGCATAACTCTGTGAGCATTTCACCACTCAGGATCTGAATGGCAAACACTCCTTCACATGTCTCTAAAGGTGCTCTACCAGTTGGATCAGAGCTGGATGATGGATCTCTGAGACTGGGAGATTCAGGAAGAACTGGGCTTGGTGTGGGTACCGGAGGCATTGCTGGTTGAGAAGGAGAGTTGATGGCATGAGTGGTCTCTTCAAGAACCTCTCCAGGGAGGTTGATTAGCAATCTGGAGACAAAAGGACTGTCAGAGGATAGATGAAGTCTAGAAGGGCCAGGGATGAAGGGATCTGGTTCTCCTTGTCCAATGTGCCTAGCTTACTCATGCTGAGTGGTTGTGACAAGCCAGGTAAAGATTCAGATATTGAGGGATCTTCTCCCTCTCTTAAGTTCATCATCAGCCTCTTTAGAACTGGAAGCTGCATTCTCAACAACCCAAGGAACTGGGGCTAGAGTGCCAGGGCTGGTGAGGAGGTAAGCCCAGGTTCTCGCTCAGGTGCATGTTATATATGAGGTTCTCTTCCTCCATGTGCACTAGAGGGACAAGAGGGAACAAGGATGAGGGGGTTAAGGTGTCATTCTACATAACAAGATGGCTGATTGAGGGCTCTTGAGAGAGAGTTGTTGGGAGGAGGAACAGTGAACCTTGTGGATGGTTCAAGATCAGCTCTGATGACTCTATAGTAATCAAAGGGAACCAATTGATGATCAATGTGATTATCTGATCTACATTGTACAACATCTATCTCACCATGGTAGTGGATTTCTCCTACTTCTATTGCTCCAAGGCAAGTAGGGCAAGCATCAGGGAAGTGGTGAAATAAAGACAATTATATGTATAATATAATATAGTCATATCTATTCTAAAAAGCCTTATACAATATATCATAATGATATACACTTTGATAATGTTATATATCCCCAGACTATGTTTATAGCTTTAATCATATTCATTAATTATTGTTGAGATGATCATTTTTATCTCATTGACATTATATGATGATTGATATTATAGAGTATCAGGATTATCATAGATTACCATCAATATCATTGGATTGAAAAAAAAAAGATACTAATATAATCACTTTCAAACATTATAGAAAGGGAAGATACCATTACAATCAATCCATTTGAATGTATCTACAATACAATATACTTACAATCTAGACTATCATTGTAACTACTGTTTAAACTACAAAAAAAGCAAAGATTTAAAGTGAAAAAACACTTACTAAGTGTATCACACAAGTCTAGACTTACCTGAGCATGATACTCAAGACTAGGTTGACTCTTGACTCTGAGGATAAAACTCAGAGTCAAGACTTGTGAAGAAAAGAGAAAGAGAGAAAGGTGAGATTTAAATACTAGGTACTGTACAGTTATTACAAATATTTTCCCACACCTTCGGCTAATTATAATTATAACTACTGATGGAAATTATATTGAATGGTCAGAGTGACATTAAATCATCATTAAATACAATTAAAATATCATAATGATAGTATTCTGATCAATAAAAGATGTATATTGTCATAAGATATAAAGTAATATCAGGCTTATATTGAGATGATACACAAGAAACCATTATGATTATTATATGATAAGTAGATTACACATATGATCAAATAAACATCAGAGTGATATTAAAATTATCAAGGGCAAAATATATTTCTGGCAATAGATTATATTATCTGATGAATTTCATAATGATTTTCTAATTGCAATGATATATATACTTTCATTAACATAAGTAGTAATGATGTCAACTTACAGTGAACAACAAAACTGTTGCAAGTTACTCACAGATCCGG
>JBBPMY010000110.1:0-31900 GCA_038090615.1 Phylloporus gajari | reverse complement strand
CATTACCCCTCATTTCTGATCTTACAGACAAATTTCATGTTGCCAAAATATTCACCAAGTTTGATGTCCAATGAGGGTACTATAACAATGTCAGGATTAAAGACAGCAATCAATAGAAGGCAGCTTTCATCACCCACTGAGGACTCTTTGAACCAACCATAATATTCTTTGGATTAACTAACTCACCACCTATCTTTCAGCAGTTCATGAAGAATTCCCTCTGAGACCTCATTGCAAAAGGGTGGTTGGTGATCTACATGGACAATCTTCTAATCTTCTCCCCAGATAAAAAGACTCATGAAGAATGAATGAAATGTGTCCTCCAATATATGAAAGAGCTTGATTTGCATCTCAAACTAGAAAAGTGCAAATTTGATGTCAATCAAATCAAATTCCTTAGGATGATCACTCAACCCAGCTGTCTAGCAATGGACCCAGTCAAACTAAAAGAGATTGCAGAATAGCCTACCCCCACCAAAGTCAAGGATATCTGTTCTCTCTTGGGGTTCACTAACTTCTACAGACAATTTCTCCTAAAATATTTGGATATCACTCAACCCCTCCTCAACCTCACAAAAAAAGATATGCAGTGGAACTGGACAAAAGATTGTGACAATGTATTCACCTGGTTAAAAGATATTTTCCTCTCTGAACCAGTACTATAAATCCCTGACACCTCTAGACAATTTGTAATTGCCACTGATGCCTCTAGGGATGCTTCTGATAGATTACTCCTCCAGCAAGATGGTAATAGAGAGTGGCATGGGTGCAGATATATCTCACAAACTTTCTCTTCCTTTGAATGAAACTATAACATCTATGACAGAGAACTTCTTGCTGTCATCTGCACCCTCAAGACCTGGCAGCACTATCTTTACAGATCTTCTCTCACTGTTTTAGTCATTACTAACCATAAAAACCTGACTTACTTTAAAGAACCCTGAAAGTTGTGCTACTAACAAGTATGATGACTTCTAGATATTCAAGACTACAATCTCAAGATCCACCATATTCCAGGATCATCACTCTCTACCCCAGATACACTATCTTGTCAGCCTGATCTCCTTCACCCTGATGCCAATAATGATAACAACCACATAGTCTTACTTCCACCTGACCTCTTTGTCTCATTGATTGATACTGCTTTGCATAATAAACTCTCCTCTTCCTCCTCCTTTGACCCATTGATCCTTGATTCCTTACAGGTGATGGAAAACCTCCCTATCAAATTCTGTTCCAGACTTTCCAACTGGAAGTTTGATGGGAGTATTCTCTTTTATCAGGATCATGTCTATGTACTCAATGATACTGACCTTCAATGACAGATTGTTGATGGTGCCACAACCACCCTTTGGCAGGCCACCTGGGCATTCTTAAAATCCAACAACTTGTTTCTTCAGAATTCTGGTGGCCTGGCCTGGCTTCTTTTGTTCACTCCTATGTTGATGGTTGTGCTATTTGCCAACAAAATAAAACTTGTACTCATCCTACTTTGCCTCCTCTGCTCCCTATTCCTTCTTCTACCTCTCACCCTTTCCAACAGATTTCCTGTGATTTGATCACAGACCTTCCTTCCTCCTTTGGTTTTGATTCCCTTTTGATTGTGGTTGACCATGGACTTGATAAGGGGGTAATTCTCTGCACTATTATGAAAACAGTGACCACTGAAGGCATCACAATTATTTTCTTTAAAAAAGTATTTAAACAATTTGGACTTTATGATAAAATCATTTCTGACAGAGGACCTCAGTTCACTTCCTCATTTGCAAAGAAGCTTGGACAATTACTTCACTATGACCTTTCCCTTTCCACAGCCTATCATCTACAGACAGGTGGAGAGACTGAAAGAGTCAACCAGGAGATAGAGACCTACTTGCAAATCTATTGTGGAAATCAACCAGAGACATGGGTGGACTCCATCACCCTGGCAGAATTCATGTACAACCACCAACCTCATTCTGTCACCAGCCAATTCCTCTTCTTCCTCATGATGGGCTACAAACCCCAATCCTTACCTGATGTTATCTCCACATCAAACCTTCCTGTTGTGGAAGATTAGATCAAAGCCCTGACTGTGGCCAGGAATAAAACACTTGTGGCACATGACCTCACACAACAAGTGATGAAAAGTCAATGAAACACCTCATTTACTCCATTCAACAAAGGAGACAGAGTATGGCTAGAAGGGAGGAACCTCCACAGAGCTGCCCCCAACCCTAAGTTCCTACTGAAATGAGAAGGACCATTTATGATCACTGAGGTGCTCTCCCCCATCATATACAGACTTTGACTTCCAAAAACCTGGCACATCCATAACATCCTCCACACCTCTCTCCTTTCTCAATACATCAAAACTGAAACCCACAGAAGGAACTTCCTAATGCTGCCACCTGATCTGATTGGAGGAGAAGAGCAGTATGAAGTGGAAGTAGTACTATGCTATAAAGGACCACTATCACAAAGGCAATTCCTAATCAAATGGAAAGACTATCTAACTAGTGACAATTCACAGGAACCTGAATGGAACCTGTCCAACACCAAGGACATTCTAGAGGATTATAAACAATGATACCCCATGATCTGGCCCACTGTCACTCAACTCTCCACCTGATTCATCCTCACTGCTAAGCATCTCTACCATGGCCATTAAACTTTCCCAGATACAAACCTCCTCTACCAAACATCACCTCTTCCTTCTTCTTGCCTATACCTTCCACTGTCAGGAATCATCTGAACTCAATTATGTCCACATTGACCATTTCCTCTGCAATAGATTTTATGCTGAACCACTCTCATGACTCCTCAATGAGTAGTCTATCTTCTATCTCTTAGTCTGCTCTTTTTAGATGAATGCTACCTTGACCACATTACTCCCCACCCAAGCTGTTGGTCACTTCAATCTAACCCTTGCTGGACATGCCCTGCAGACACAACAGAGGGACCTCTTGAATGCCCTCTACAAGCTGAATTTCAGCTTGGTCATTGATTTTGTCCATGAACATCATATGGAGTATCATTCATCTCCTCCCACTCTCCCTGTATCTCCTCCCCCATCATATTATTGATCAATCCACCTCTCCTGCTCCTAGCAATTATCCCTTCACCCCCACTATTCAATCCACTCCTCACATCATACATATCATTCAGGAATCTCCCCATCTCACCCTAGCTAACAATGAAGAAATCTACCTTTATGACTCAAAGCAGCAGCAAGTGGAGGACCTGGCTTTGCATGATTCTGCAGATGGAGAACTTGCAGATGACACTGGACAGGCTAACAACATAGGATCTCCCACCTAGAACTGACTAGACCAGATCAATGGTCAAAGACCTGGTAGTCTTCAGGATAGATCAGAGGTAATGTTACAACTTACTCTGATCTGTGGGTAGACTATATTTTGTGCACTCCCTATTGTTATTATTACTCTGTTCTTTTTTTTCTATTGATCATACATTATTATATAACAATGGACAGCATTTCTTTTCTACAATAACATAGACCCTCTGACTCATCCACAGTCATCATTTCATCCTCCATAGCCTCATTTCATCTTTATCTTTGATACTATGGAATCATTGCCTACTGTGGATTCCTGTTCTTACTGTGGACTGCATTTATCTATACTGATGGTTACCCAAGGTGTTCCTTTTCTGCTCTTCCTTTCCTACTATAAGAGTATATAAGACCATCAGTAGTGTACTTGTATTCCGTAAGTTAATCTCCTTAATTATATCTGATTTGTGGACAACATCTTGTTAGTTTGTCTAACCTGACTCTCACTTCACTTGAACTTTCAAACTCACTGTTCTTCGAGACTACAACTTGGACCTACCCAGTACAAGCATAACAGTGTCACTGTGCAACTCATTATTGGCAATTCAAATCTGAGAATGCTTCACCAGTTGTCACTTGACAATATCATATCCTCCAGCATAATATGGACATTGTAGTTTTTCTTGAAGAAATAAATATGTCCCCTGTGGAACACATAAAAAAAAGACTTGCTGCTTCTATATGTTGATGGAGATGGGTAGATGGCCCTTGATCATGAGGTTGTTTTTGTGTGTTTTTGGATCTTTGATGTGTCCATCCACTATGACAAATATGGTAGTGGTTTATCCAGTTTAACACTAATGAGATTAATTGCTGAAGAGGCTATGATTACAGCCATCTGAGCCAATGGCCTCAATGCACTTGTGGCACACAATCAATTACTTAAAGAGACTTTGTCACCTTCATTCACAATGTCCACACATGTATAGAGGTCTCAGCCTTGCTCATCTGCATCATGCCTTCATCACCCTTGCTTAGCACATTCTGGCTCAAGCAGAACTTGAAACAACTGGCCATTCGATCTCACTGGCCTTCAAGCTATGCTTCAATGATGGCACCTTTGCTTACCCATTCCATACCTTTCTAAACACAAGCAAGAACTCAGATACTCACCCTCAGTCACCCATTCACAGTAAATTATTTTACTTTATACTGCTGATCATCTATTCTTGGATCATACAAGATATTTAAAAGTGGGACACTTCCAAGGTTGCAGGATGAACTCTAGTGGGAGTTACTCACTAGGGTAGGCACAGTGTAGGCAGTAGCCAAGTGTTGCAAGATTGTACTTAGTACAGGGCACTAAGTACAATAGAACAGAGGATGGAGATTCTGTTAGAGGAGCATACATATAGGGAGCTCCTTCTTATATACAGTACAAGTTTGTTTGTATGTTTGTATAGTAGTTCTAAATAGATAGAACAATAGTAGCCAATGACAGTAAAGGCTCTTATCTGAGCCAATAGTGTTAAGAATGGTTATTGTACTAAAAGTACTAGTCAATAGCAAAACATGAGTAGTGTCAGTATCAGTCAGCATTAATAATAACATATCAGTCATCATGATAAAGATGAGTAATGAATGAGAAGTCATGATGACATAAATGATAAGATAGAAGAGCTGACCAATATAGAATGTCTGATAAGATAAGATAAGATAAGATAAGACATTCTCAATAAGATATTCCTTGCTCTACTTGCTGCACTTGGACAGTATTATCTTCTGACTCTATTCAGCACAATGTGAATCACAAACTGAGTCATTCCAGTATATAAAACAAACATAACAGCTATCACACCTTCTCTAGTCAAGTATTCATGCTTTAGCTCACAGTCACATCTGTTGGTGACACCTTCCTAAAATAGTACAACTAGCTGGACCTCAGATCCAGTCTTTGCCCAGATTACAAGATCGCTTCATACATCATCAACAGAGAAACTAAGGCCAGCTATCTTACACACTGTCTATTATTAGCTCTGTTAGCTTTCAAATTTTCTCTATCACCCCCTCTCTCCTGATTCAAGATACCACTGCAACAAAGTTAGCTCAGATGAGCCACTCAGGGTGGGGTCTTGTTACTCAGATCATCCAGGTATATGCCATCATTTCAGTGTTATACATTAAGAGTAGAATACACTACCACCCTCAGTAGTAACTTTGCTTTTTTTTCTGGTTAACCTGAGCATGTTGCATTATGTGATGCTCTAGAGGATGCTAGATATACAGCATGAGCATATTTTTGTGCTATCCTTGTTGCCACTCTCATCTCTTATAGTCTAGATTTTGTCAATGTCAAACTAGGTATGTGCACCATTAAGTATTTGTCATGCATGTGCTAACCCATGTGATCTTCAATTAGCAGTCATATTGGGAGTTGTGGCTTCTTGCAACATGCACTACTTATCATGCCATCCATCTGGTATGTTCCTATCATTTGCATGTCCTCATTTATCTCCATCCACTAAACCCATATTTCAACTTTTGTATGCATTTCTGTTCCTGTTGGTTGTCTCAAGTACTGTAGCCATCATTTGGTGTGGCCAGATTTGTATGGCTGCCCTGGGGATACTGATGGTGAGTTCCCTTCAATTCATATCACTTGCTCCCCAATGCATTCTAACCTTGTGTCTAGCTTCTTCACCTATTCCATGCATCTTCATTGTTCACTTGCACTCAATGTGTGCACTACACCATCTGTTGTAACCCATTTTAAGCCATATTTGACATGTTTTCTTTGAGTCTCCCTTCTGGCCATTTTCTGACTACTTTTTATACATTCTATAGTTTGTTTAGGCACAATGGAACTTTGTTGACACTATCCATAACTCTCAGTGCATCCACTCTAACATCCATCTCAGATCATTCTACTGGGGTCACATATGATTGTGTATCTTGACTTTGTGTTATTCTAACAGTCTGTTTTGACATCTTGTGCAGGTTGTTTAAGTAAATTATAGCATTGTTGTCACCCTCTAGTGCCTGCAGCATGAGCAGTTTGACACTGGAGTACACACCCTGAAGATTCACAGATCTGCTCTGCTTCCTCTTACACTCAACATGTGCATTGCTGTAGTTGTTGATGACTTGGCATAGTGACTGAGTATGCTGAGATAGTAATGGTCAAGCAGCAAGCACATAAATGGCCATTCTTTGCATGTTGTGCTCAACAATGACTCAAATTGGACCACAGTTGCAATCTGATATGATGATGGATGAGGCTGTAAGGAGAGGAACATTTGAGGGGATGCTGAGCCCAAAACAAGCAATGATGATGGGATATCACAATCCTAGACATGTTCTATATGGCAAAATTTGACTGGTCAGGTTATTCAATTCTATCACACAATGCCAGTTCTATGATTCTACTGTGAAATCTAGCATATCTAGCCCAGACCTAGCACTACCAGGCCATTTGCAATTGTTCACAGGAAGCTATTCTTACTGCCAACAGAGCAATATTATTTTCCAACTTGCATAAAATTTTAGATGGCAAATATGTAATACAAGACACCAAGATCTCCAATTTCTAACAATTGGCACTGTATCAGGTATTCAGGAGGTGTGCAGGCCTCACAACCATTAGCTTCTGAAATGGTGTGGGTGTGTTTGAGGAGAGGATGGTGAACTAGGGCTATGTTGTATGATGGGAAATAATCACAGAGTTTCTATGCAGTGCTGTTTGAGTTTCTGGATTATCAATCTCCCACCAGAGATGAAGACAAGAGCACCTATGTGAGACACAGGAGGCTACAATAGTAAGGTACATAGTAAGTACAGTGAGTGTCACATTCTCTTCTCTGTTTTTATGAGAGACTGATACTTAATCTTATAGCTGGAGGAGATTGTACACCTTGCCTGAAAGGATTTGTGTATGAAAGCATGATACATTGTTTGTGAGGACCTGAAGCATTCTGAGGTTGTATGATCTGATATGATGGATGATGACAAGAGGATGCTTCTGTCTCAAATGACATTCTCAAAAGAGCATGAGTACTGGCTGCTTCATCAATATACATCAGACAGAAACATTGCTTGGTTTGGAAATCACAACTTTGTGTGCTGCTTGAAATAGTCATTGTATGATATTGCTTGTCCAGGGTGGTGCAGTATTTTAAGTGAGATAAAACTTCTCAATACACTATTCATTACAGTTTGCCAACCTACTGATTTTTCTACCTATATAGTTGCTTCTCAGATTGCATGGGTAATATTTTCTTTGTTATTATGTTGTGTTATATCATTGATCCTATCTAAACACCTCATACATGTCACACATTTCTACCTTGAGATGACCCTTTGGCTCCTCACCTGTTCAAGCCACCAAAGTGGCAAGGCATAGGCAGTTTACAATTGAGCCCATTGCCTCAGTGGTTAGACTCTTTGTCCCACAAGGTGAAGATCAATATTAGAACCTTGATGAAGTTCATCAGTGGGCTTGTAGCACTGGAGGCTAAGGGTCACACATATGGGGAGGGTAATGCTTTGCAGCTGTATATCCAGTTTATTTCACATCCCCCTGATATCTCCTATCATGGCAGTCTGTGCAGTTTTCTATATGCTGACCATCCTCCCTTACTGATCTCTGACCAAAGTATCCTGATGTTGATGTAGGCTTGCTTTCATTATGAACTCTGATGTACTCCAACCTCAATATATTGTTGAAACTGATGACTATCTCATCAGTTAAAATGTCATGCTTATCTTCTTATCTTATCTTATCTTTATAGTAAGCATGATTACATATGATCCTATCTTAATAGATTATTACATTTTCTATATGACACTGCTTATGTTTTGCTATTGGCTATTACTAATAGTATGATAAGAGAGCTTAATGCCATTGGCTGTTATTGTTCTATGTATTTAGAACTACCATACAGATACAAACAACTTGTACTGTATATAAGGAGGAGCTCCTACCCAGTCGCTCCTCTAACAGAATATCCATCTCTGTTCTCTTGTATCACACACTATACATTACCTTTACCTTACCATATTACCATCTTAAGTCTCCTATCCTAAGTGAGTATTCCCACTTAAGCTCATTTCCTCTACCATTCAGAGTTACTCTCTGAAAGGTTATAAGCCCTGTTGTCTAGACAAGGGAGTCTGTATTTTGCTAGCACTTTTCATGATGCCTCCCTCTGTCTCACATGTAGGAGATTCATGGTGGTTGCTAGACCTTCTATTTCTTTATACACTGTTAACAAACCTTTATAATGGTCTTGAGATGGCTGTTATGGTAGAGCTAATGGCTCATTGCCTCCTGTTCACCTTTGAACAAGGATTTGCTGTTTTCTGGAAACAATCCAAGACTTTAATAGTTATAGCTCATGTTAAAATGCAAACTTATACTCATGAGCTAATACTGATGATGGCTTCAAGTAGACTCATACCACCCTCAGTAAGTAACAGCATCTCAAGATCACAACTCCAAGGCACACCACCTTGAGACCCTTGTGTTACTCCTGAAGAAGAATCTTTGGAGAATCCTATGGAACCCCCTCTAAGAGAGGAGAACTCTATGCCAGAAACTTTTGATAGACCCCCATAGTATGAACAACATACTAGATCCATCATCCATACTCATCTGGTCCCACCAGGTGTCCCCCTTGAGATACCCTGCCTTATTTGCCACAGTGCAATAGAAAGAGCAGAGATCCACCAACATGGTGAGACAGATGTTATCAGAAGGGGACCTGATGATGACTTACTTGACCACCAGTTCATACCCTTTGAGTTCTTCAGGGTTATCAGAAACCAAGGACAGCCCACCACTTATACTCCCATCTCTCCACCAAACACTCCTGTTGTCCATGCCCTCATTGAACCCTCTCGCTACACTCAATGACATGACGATCAACTCCTCAACACTTCCTCACCATATGGGCTATGCTCAGCCCCAAGACCTATTCCTAGGACTCCAGAGGATGAAAACAACCACTCCTCAGGATCCACAGAAGAGGAAGCCCTTGCCATTAGAGAGGCAATGGTTCTCAACTCCCTCTGCTCCATCCTCACTCTTACAGCCCAACAAACACTCCAGCATAGACTTGAACAGGAACAAGCCACTGCAATCAACCCCTCCTTTCTCTCTGTCCCTGCAGTACCCTCTGTCACCACAGATGGTGACAAGACTAGAAACCCTCCTGCTATAGGAGGAGCCAAACAGGATAATGGAGGGATTGTTCAGACAGTGGCTCTTGCAGCCCCCCAGCTTGATGAATTTGAAAGCTCCAGTTCGAATGGAGCAAGCTAATTATGAGTCCTACAAGCACTAGCTGTGCTAGGCAGGGCACTGCTCATAGACATAGGGGGGGAGTTCCTCCAATGCCTCCCCAGTAGCGAGCTTATGCAAGTTTGACCCTAGGTTCTGGATTGCTTCCTTTGAGTTTGGGTCAAGGAGCAACAGATGGTCAGCAATGTCCTAACCTGTCAAGAAGACAGTGAGCTCCTATTCACCCACTTCCACCAGCTGTCTCACCTCCTTCCTCTTCATCACCAACCAACCATGAAGAGAGAAGTCAAGGTAGAACATCTTTGCATCACTAAGATCCAACTGGAACCAACTTACTCCCAGTTACATCATCAGATCACCCAGAAGAAGATATGGTATTCTTCTTGGACAGTCTACCCTTTCTGGATTCAGAATTGTGAGTCTAGGGTGAGACACTCCATCTGCACTCTTGTGTACTGGATGGAGTCCATAGGCAAGGCCTATGAGAGTGCAGGTTGAACGTTCCCAACTGCATCTTACAAAGACGCAGCTGACTACATAGTGTGAGATCAAGATTGGGAAATTTTTTGTATGGACATCTTTCCTCCTTCATATGTGAACCTTTTATTTATTAAATCTAAAAACCCTAACTACATGCCTGAGGACAAGGCTTGGTTAGAGATGGCAGATGGAGGATGGTACAGAGAAGAGCCAGCCAAGAAGTACAGGAGAAGAGTTGGAATGGGAGTAAGGCAGTGGAACAAGTGTTTCAATAAGTACTATCAGGCACTCATGAAGAAGAGGACACTCGAGATCTTTAAGAAGTCCTTGGTGATCAAAAAGGTGATACTCAAACATGCAGATACAGCTTCAGAAGATGATATCTACTTTAACCTCTCAGCACAAACCAAAAATAAGGGACATACTGAATTCCTTTCCGAAGCTAACCAACTCAGAAAGAGATGTGCTGCTGAGCAAGGTGAAGAAAGACAAAGAACTCAAAGACATACTTAGTGTCTATGATAGTTCTCTCTTACATCCTCTTTGGCTCTTGGACAATTTTCATAGTGAAACTTCATATTTAGAAGATCACAATGACATAAAAACTTTTGCACAGTTAAATGCTTGAAACAATCTTTATACCATCGATATTCCTTTTGAGATGACCTCTTTGAAGGTTTTAACTCATGAAAGAGATGGATGGGTTATTATGATTAAAAACCCCCATTACTTCAAATACTTGCATTTTAAAGCATTTGAAAGACAAAGTTCCAACCCTATTACAATTCAATCTTCTTCTTCTTCTTCTCCATCTTTAAGGACTAAAGAGGATCAAAGAAACTACTGGGATAATCTTAAACCAATTGGGTTTAACAAAAAGAGGCATCATACCCTTCTTTGGCTGCAAAACTGAAGAAGGAGACAAAAATGGGTTCTACATCCACAAGATTTTCCACTTCCAGACTCTTCTGAAGAAGAAGAAGAAACACAAGAAGTACCATCTGATTTTAATTTGTTATCCTATATTGATGAAGAACTATTCACTGAATATAGTCTAACAGACATCATTCATTTACCCTAAATGGCAGCCATCACCATACCCTCCAATTTCAAAACCAATAACACCATCATCACACATATACCCATTCTCAAAGGTCCCACCAATTATCCCATATGGAGCATACACCTTTAATCTGTTCTCTAGTCTCTTTCTGTTTGGTCCTGGATTTCCAGAACCATCACTTTTGCTGGTACAGTTAACACTTACCAACCTAAGTGGGAAGTCATTGATAAACAAGTGTGTGGCATAATTGCCAACACTATCAGTGACATATGATTACACTGATAATGCTGTTAAACCCTCAGTTGCAAAAGCAATCTGAGAGAAGATGCAATCTTTATTTGCATCACATGGCTTGGCTGGACAATTTCATTTGTTCCACCAAGCTAACCAGATTACAATCAATCCAAGAATGGCAAGTGAAGATATCAATCATGTCACTTCACTTTTCAACCAGATGAAAGATGCTGGTCTTGTTCTTCCTGACTCCTTTAAAGCAATGTTCCTTTTGAAATGGCTTCCAGGAGATATGTATCAGTTCTGCTTGACTGTGGCACTCACCACAGATATCACCAACTTTACAGTGGACACCATTACCATTAAAATTTTGGCAGAAGTTTCAATGCTTGCATTGAGATGCAATCTCAAAACCAGAATATCAAATGTAGAAGCAGATCCTTCCACTTCTCAACAGGTAAGCACTGAATAGAACCAATGTGATTTGCAAGAGACTGCCTACTTACAATAAATGGTGTCCTTACAAGACTAGTGGTTCAAGAATAAACCAACCCTCTGGAAACAGTGGTCCAAATGGACAAACTAAATTCCAGAGGAGACCAACTTCCTTCAAGAACAAGAAGGAAGCTAGCTGAGCTGGTTTCAAGATGAGAAAGCAGAACAAAGGGAAAGGAAAGCACCCACTACCAATATGGTAGATGTTACACTTGGTCCAGGTAGGGCAAAGTATAGCCTCAGAAAACTAAAAACTAGAGCTTAAGACTTGAGACTAGTTGATGGTGAACAACTAGGATAGAGTTGAAGGGCTATATGCCTATTGGTCATATAGAGTCTGTAGGCACTGACTAGGTGACTAGGACTTTCAAAGTTAATGAGAAGACGGATGGTCAACTAGGTCTGAGGTAACCAAAATATTAGCGGCCAATTGGATTGAGGTGCTGTTCACAAGATGGTGAACTGGACACCTGGAGACAAGGTACTGTTCACAAGACAGTGAACTTGGTACTCAAAGACTAGAGGTTCAAAGGATAAACTACCCATTCAGAGCACAGGTGGAGGCTCAAAGAGATGAGGAGCAATAGGAGGAAGATCAATGGATTGCTAGTCTAGAAGTACAGGTGGTAACTCTGAAGAGAACTAGCTTAAAGAAAAGAAAGAGGAAGATGAAGGAAAGGCTTATATACCTAAGGTATAGAAGTTGACGGAATATGAAAGAAGTACAGTACACTGGATCAGTCAGCAGGATGACTAAATAGAATGTGATAGAATTGCATGGAACATCCAGGAAGATGATGGAATGAACTATAATTAGGAATGATGATGAGTTATTGGGCTAATGACTAGAAAGAAGTGAGTAATCATAGGAAAAAGAAATATCATCCAGAACTCGTATGACTAAGAGATAAAGAGAAATCATAACAGTAGATGGAGAACAAGATTTCATTCATGAAGTAGTCATGGAAAGCAAAACTGATGAATTAAATGAAGCAGAAGAAGCATATTGGAATGAGGATATGCTACCCTGGCTGGAAACTCCAGAGGGAGTTATCCTCAATCCAGAAGAACCACCGGAGAACATGGATATATGGGAAATAAGACATGAAATTCATGTATGGATGATGTTTATCATCCTTCCTTTCAAAGGAGCTCCTCTTTCTAACTCTGAGATGAAAGAAGGAGCAGGACCTTCTTGGATACCAACCAAAAGTAATTGAGATATAACACCAAAGCAAGAGAACACTTTGAGACAGACTGAGAAGAGGAAGGAAAAAGGGAAAACGATGGTGATAGCTATTGGAGGTTTGATCTCTCAAAGAAATCATTTTAACAATCATAGTGCTCTTCATACATCAAAAATACCTTATACATCCATAGAAGCATTTCATGCTTCTGCTCATACACAACAAGTGTATGAAGAACGTGAAGGTAATCCTCAAGTTCATCCAAAGCAACTGACTCAAGGATTATTCATAGAAAATCCAACTCACAAAGGACATGTTCCTTTAAGAGAACCTCACATATATGAGAGACAGAGGTTGGATTATATGAATGATGATAGAGTAACCTTCTATGACAAAGAGAGCAATGAATATCTTTGCTACTATCTTGGAGAAGAATCTCTGAAGAGTGATTTCTCTAAGAATCATTGGATGATTGATAGTGGATGCACACATCACCTATCACCATTTATAGATGACTTCATGCATCTGAATTCACATTTTAAGAATGCATCAGTCGCAAATAGAGATTCATCTCCATTATATGGACCAGACACAGTTCTTCTAAAACAAACAGATAGTACAATTGATCCAACAATTGTAACATTGAATGATGTTTGGTATGCTCCACATATGGTAAACAGACTTCTGTCTGTTCCCTGATTAACAAACCATGGCTTTTGCTATGAGATAACCACAAAAGGGTCCAGTATTTGGGATAAGAGAGGACATGAAGTGATTCAGGCAACTGCCTCATCATCCATTAACAATCTCCATTGGTTTTAGTCAAATATGATTACTCCAATGATAGGATCTGTAACCTCTCTCATGGATCTCAAATCTGGCATCAATGTTTTGGACATACTTTCAAAAATACTTTGAGACGTGCACACACAAATTTAACCAGAGTGCCTCAACTCCAAGAAATATCTGAAAACATTTCTTGTAAAGGATGTTCTTTGGGTAAAATGCCTGACTGCACCTTTCCATCATCCAACAAATGAGCATCTTGTCCACTTGAACTAGTTCATACAGATCTGGTTGGCCCAATGCCAATCAAACCACATTCACATGTGAAATTTATCCTCACATTCATTGATGATTACTCTGGATATGCTTTAACCTCCTTCTTGCAGGGCAAGTTGGATACCTTTCAGCACTTTTCTAATATGGTATCTTGGGCTGAAACCTTCACAGGTCATAAATTAGCCACCATCTGTTTGGACCAAGGGGGGGGGAATTCATGAGTCATGAGTTTGCAACATTCCTCACTTCCAGAGGCATAACTCATCAAACATCAACCCCTCATACTCCTCAGCAGAATGGAAGAGCTGAGAGATTCAATAGAACCATACTAGAAAAGGCTGAGGCAATGTGCCATCACACCTGTCTGCCAAAATCCTTTTGGCAAGATGCTGTGGAAACTCTATCCACATCTATAATAGGCAACCCATGAGACGTCACAATTGGAAAACTCCTATCAAGATCTTCAAATCTGATGGGGAGAAACCAGATACTTCTTACTTCTGAGTCTTCAGATGTAAAGCTTACATGTTCATTCCTTCTGAACAAAAGCCTGACAAACTGTCACCCAAATCAGAGGAAATGACATTCATTGGGTATGAACCCAACACAAAAGGATGGTGTTTCTGGTCAAAATTAAAACATTGTGTTGTCATGTCTACTCATGCCACTTTGATGAAAATAGCTTCCTATGATGTTTCAAAGATCAAGAAGATGGGCCTGCCCCTATTCCCATGATGGACAAAGAAGTTCCTGATAACAATCAGGAACCTCAAAGACCCAGATCACCAGATAGATATGAATACTTTCATGTTCCAATAGGACCAGATCAGGAGTCAGAAGTTCCTCCTGATCCATATCAACCCTATAGAGGAGAACCTTTCCAACCATACTTCTTTCCTGATCCATCAGAATCATCTGATGATCCAGATAGCTGACCAAAGTCAAGACATTCTCCAAAAGAAGAACTGCAGGAAAGAGAAAGTTTATCTTCTCCAGAAAGACCTCCTTCTGAACAATGTTTAACTCCCACAAGACCAGGGATTAAACGAAGACAACCTGATAATAGAGGAACTAATATTCAGGATGTTCATCAACACAAAAGATATCTGTAACAATATTATATTTTTCCACCTTTCTTTTTCCAAGTAAACCTATCTAAGGTTCTTAGACCAGTGGAAGGTCCTCAAGACATTCTAATGCAAGGACTGGACTGTAGCCAGGTTGAACTGTAAGGGCTAGTCCATCAACAGAGTCACAGCCATGCTACACAGTTAGTGCTGGCTGTTGTCCTAGTAGAATGTTCCAAGGGTCTGGAACCTAAGGTAAGTACACAAGGACCCTTCTATCTCCACAGACTTCTTTCTTCTGGACTTCTTTTTCATTTCCATTTCTTCTCTTCCATTTGATGGAAGCATGGACCTTTTAACTACAGGCCTGCACACTTCACTGATACTTACCCCCTCCTGCAAGTGTGTTCCTTTGCGACTGCTTCAGAGAAACAGAACAGAGAACTAACTGGGCCCTCCCTAGTGTTCCCTTCCTCCTACATATGCTAGTCCCTCCTCTCCCCTCCTCACAGACATGACCAAGGTCGCCACTTGCTGCCACTTGACCCTTCAACAGGTATGAGCTTGTACACTGCCTAAGTAGTTATCAGGTCAGTCAGGGTTTTACACCCTTGAGAGGAACCTCCCAGAGCCAAGGCTATAGGGAGTGTAACATCCATGGTATTGCTCACACCACATCAAGGTTCGTCAGAAAGTCCTGCCATATGCTTCTTGCGATTGCTCAAAGCTTCCCCTCCTTTCTACAGGGATCATCTCAATTATCAGGCAGAAGATCTAACCCCTGCCATTACAAAACTTACAAGGTGGGGCAACCTCAGTGACTTTGCCCAGTTGCTTTGATATACTTCACCTGCTCCATCTACTCTGCCTACTGTCCTATATAGCAACAACCCCAAGGACCCTAACAACTACACTTCAGGTCCCTTTGAAGAAGTGCCAGCACTGCTTCTTCCCCAAGAACCAGTAGGTTCACCCCTCTATCGCCCCCAGAGTTTATCTCCACTCCCACCACTGGACTACAGCATCCAATATCCCACCTCACACCTGATGTCACCATCCAACATGGAACATTTTAGGTGGTTAGAAGAAGCACAGAGACTCAAAGAAGAGGAGAACAAGGAGAACATTGCTCCTTTCAGGTAAAGGTAGAGGAAGAAATAGTAATACCTCTCATATTAGGTAAACAGGAAAAGACAGAAGATGATGAAGGAGTAGCTGACAAAAGAAGAGTTAGGAGAAGACTGTCAAGCTAGGAAGTAGAAGCCAGGCAACAGATTACATGTGGTCAAGGTAGCTGCATCTCACTTTGCAACGTAGCTAGGAAAAGCTACAAATATTAGTCCAACAAATTTGACTTGTTAATTTTTTCACAATGACCGACTTCGCCACGATCATGAACCCAAAGCTGACTTCTGAGGAAAGAGTAGCTCTTATAGTACAATGGATGGAACAGAGCAAGACCGCTACTGTTCAAATGCAACGCCTCATTGAGGCACAACGAAGGGAGATAGATCTCCAACAAGAAATGATCATTAATCAAAACAATCAAATAAGAGAATTACAGAGGAATCTTGCTGCCAGACCGTAACTGGCAGGACTTTTGGAGTAGAAGACTCCGAACAGTTGAGGAAATGAGCTAAGTGAGAATACTCACTTAGTATAGGAGACTTGAGGTGGTAACCAAGTAATTGGTAGAGCAATAGTAGGAACTAATGCAAGGGCAGAGAACAAAGATGGATATTCTGTTAGAGGAGCGACTGGGTGGGAGCTCCTCCTTATATACAGTACAGTTTGTTTGTATCTGTATGTATGTTCTAAATACATAGAACAATAGTAGCCAATGGCAGTAAACTCTCTTATTGTACTATTAGTAATAGTCAATAGCAAAACATGAGCAGTGTCATATAGAAAACAGAATGATCTGTTAAGGTAGGATCATATGTAATCATGCTTACTAGAAAGATAAGATAGATAAGAAGATAAGCATGATCTAGCATCTAATCGATGCTGACTGATGACATAAGTTCTCAACACTCCTCCTCACTGTTCATGTTGGGAACAGTATAAGGGTAAGACAGTTTCTTCCTTGTATGAGTTTGATTTTTCCCAAGTTCTTTGTAAAAATGTCTGCAAATTGTTGGTTAGAAGGAACATAAAATAGTTTGACTTCTCCAAATTCTACTGCTTTGCAAATATAATGTTGAGGAATACGAATATGTTTTGTTTGTCCTTCCTGAACTGGATTGGATGCTATAAAGATAGCTCCTTGATTGTCTATGTACAAAGGTACACAATTTATAGGAAGTTTCATCTCTTTGAAGAGATTTCTTATCCATTGAATTTGTTTGGCACATTCTGTCATTCCACAGTACTCTGCTTCGGTCGAAGAGAGACAAACTCTTTTTTGTCTTCATGATAACCACAACACAATGCCATTTGCCAGAAACATTGCATATCCAGTGGTAGATCTGGATGTTTCTATGTTGCCTGCCCAATCTGTATTAGAATAGACAATTAATCCTGTTCAATCTCCTTCTGTGGAGTACTTTATGCACAGTTTTTTGGAATGTGCTAACTATCAAACAATTTGTAAACTTCTCATCAGATGTTCTTCTGATGGATTCACTGAGAATTGCAACATTTTAATAACTGAATATACTAGATCAGGTCTGGTTCCTAGCATTATATACAACAATGATCCAATCACTGATTGGTATCTGCTTTGAAGAGCTGCATTCACTTGTCCTTGTTTAGGACGAGGCAAATATCCCATAGATAAAGGGACATCTGTCTCCTTACAATTCTCTTATTCAAAGTGTCTTATAACTTTGTTTGCATATGCACATTGATCAAGGATCAAGATTTGCATTTTCCAATCTCTCTGATTCTCATGCCAAGATATTCTTTGGCTTCTCCAAGATCATGGCTTTCCCATTTAGACATGAAAGTCTTTTTGTGATCAAGGATTTGTTTTCTATTACTACCCAAAAGAAAGCATCGTTAACGTAAATGACAATGATAATGATATCCTTGCCAATGAACTTAATGTAGATACTTGAATCTGAAATGCATCTTTTGAAACCCATCTTGATAAGAGATAGATTTAACTGCTTGTTCTATTGAAGTGCAGTTTGCTTCAAGCCATAGATGGCTTTCTTTAGTTGACAGACCTTTGATTCCTGGCCCTTTATTACAAATCCTTCTGGCTGAGTCATATAGATCTCTTCATCTAGATCTTCAAAGAGAAAAGCTGTTTCAACAGCTAGTGCCTCCATTTCCCAGTCATGGAGTGCAGCTAGTGCAAACATTAGACGAATGGTTTCAAACCATGCCACAGGAGAAAAGGTTTCTTTGTAATCTATTCCAAAAACTTGAGTAAAGCCTTTTGTGACAAACCTTGCTTTCACTCTGTTTCCAGGACAAATTGTGAAAACCCATCTACCTTTCACAGGTTTTTGACCTTTAGGTAGATCAACCAGTTCCCATACTTTTCTTTCTTTAAGAGAATTTATCTTATTTTTCATCACCTCATTCCATTCCTTTTGTTTGTCTCAAGGTAGCTTTGTCACATCTTGGTATTGTTTAGGAACAATGTGATCTGAGATTTGCACAGTGTTAGACATCTGGCTTCTATACCAGATGCTGCTATAGAGATTCTCCATATCATTATCTTCTTCTGGAACTTCCTGAATTTCAATTCTTGGAGTTTGCTCCTCCTGAATTGGTTCCAGTCCTTCTGTAATATCTCTTTCAATTTCAACAGGTGGTCTATCCCCATATGTATTATCTGGGATGACTCTTGGTCTAGGTACCTGTTGTGATCATCTTTCCTGTCTTACTTCCACTGTTTCTTGAGTTGTAGTTTGTTCTTCTCTCATCAGGTGATAATGATGAGGACGATTTCTAAACTCAGTTAATGTTTCAGTCTCTCCTTTTCTGGGAGGTAACCAGTTCCTTCTATAAGGAGCTGGCACTCACCACACTTGTGATGGTGGTGTTGGTGGAGTTGGTGGAGTTGATGGCAATCAGGTGAGATATCTTTTGTGCTGATACACATCCTGAACACCTATTTTTCAGCTATCCGGTTCTCTTTGTTTAATTCCAGGTCTAGTAGGAGTTAAACAGTGTTCAGAAGATGGTCTTTCTGGTGAAGATTGATGATCTCTCTCAAGAAGTTCTTCCCTTTCCTGGGATTCTTCTTTAGGAGAGTGTCTTGACTCTGGTTGGTCATCATGATCATCTGATGATTCAGATGGATTAGGAAAATAGTATGGTCTAAATGGTTCACCATGATACTGATTATATGGATCTTCTGGAGGTGGTTGCTCCTGATCTGGTCCTATTGGGACACAAAAGTATTCATAGTGATCTGGTGATCTAGGTCTTTCTGGTTCCTGAATTCTTTCAGGACCTTCTTTGTCCATCATAGCAATAGGGGCAGGTCCATCTTCTTGATCTTTGGAACACCACAGAAAGCTATTTTCATCAAAAGTGACATGAGTGGATATGACAATATGATGTTTTATTTTTGACCAAAAGCACCATCCTTTTGTGTTTGATTCATATCCAATGAACATCATTTCCTCTGATTTGGGTGACAGTTTGTCAGGCCTTTGTTTAGGAGGAATGAATATGTAAGCTTTACATTTAAAACCATGGAAGTAAGAAGCATCTGGTTTCTTCCCATCAGATTTGAAGATCTTGATAGGAGTTTTTCAATTGTGACATCTCATGGGTTGTCTATTATAGATGTGGATTGATGTTTCCATGGCATCTTGCCAAAAAGACTTTGGCAGATAGGCATGATAGTGTATTGCCTTAGCCATTTCTAGTATGATTCTATTGAATCTCTCAGCTCTTCCATTTTGCTGAGGAGTGTGAGGGGTTGAAGTCTGATGAGTTATACCTCTGGAAGTGAGGAACATTGCAAACTCATGACTCATGAATTCCCCCCCTTGGTCCAAATGGACAGTGGCTAATTTATGACCCATGAAGGTTTCAGCCCAAGAAACCATATTAGAAAAATGCTGAAATGTATCTGACTTGACCTGCAAGAAGGAAGTTAAAGCATACCCAGAGTAATCATCAATGAATGTAAGAATGAATTTCACATGTGAATGTGGTTCAATTAGCATTGGGCCAACTAAATCAGTGTGAACCAGTTCAAGTGGACGAAATGCTCATTTATCAGATTGAGGAAAGGTGTGATTGGGCATTTTACCCAAAGAACATCCTTTACAGGGAATGTTTTCTGATAGATCTCAGAGTTGGGGAACTCCAGTTAGATTCATGTGTGCATGTTGTAGGGCATTTTTGGAAGTATGACCAAAATGTTGATGCCAGATCTGATAAGAATTGGGATCCACAAGAGAGGCTACAGATCCTATCATTGGAGTAATCATATTCAACTGAAACCAATGAAGGTTGTTAGTAGATGATGAGGCAGTTGCCCAAATCACTTCACATCCTCTCTTGTCCCAAATACTGGATCCTTTAGATGTTATCTCATAGTGAAAGCCATGGTCTGTTAATGAAGGAACAGACAATAGTCTGTTTACCATATGTGGAGTGTACCATATGTCATGTAAGGTTACAACTGTTGGATTAATGGTACCATCTGTTTGTTTGAGAAGAACTGTGCCTGGTCCATACAACAGAGATGATTCTCCATTTGCTACAGATGCCTTTTTAGTATATTCATTTAGATGAACAAAGTCATCTATAAATGGTGACAGAGGATGCATGTAACCACTATCAATCATCCAATGGTTCTTAGAGAAATCACTCTTCAGAGATTCTTCTCCGAGATAGTAGCAAAGGTATTCATTCCTCTCTTCATCATAGAAGGTTACTCTATTATCATCTTCATAGTCCAATCTTTGTCTCTCATATATATGAGGTTCTCTCATAGGAACTAATCCTTCATGAGTCGGATTGACTATGAGTAACTCATAAGTTTGTTTCTTTGAATAACCCTGTGAGTTACCTCTTGGTTCTTCATACACTTGCTGTGTATGAGCAGAAGCATGAAATGCTTCTGTTGATTTATAAGGTATTTTTGATGTATGAAGAGCACTGTGATTGTTAAAATGATTTCTTTGAGAGATCAAACCTTCAATGGCTATCACCATCTTCTTCTTCTTTTCCTTCCTCTTCTCAGTCTGTCTCAAAGTGTTCTCTTGCTTTGGTATTATGTCTCAATCGACTTTGATTGGTATCCAAGAAGGTCCTGCTCCTTCTTTCATCTCAGAGTTAGAAAGAGGAGCTCTTTCGAAAGGAAGGATGATGAACATCAT
Source organism: Phylloporus gajari (assembly GCA_038090615.1). Lineage (NCBI taxonomy): Eukaryota > Fungi > Basidiomycota > Agaricomycetes > Boletales > Boletaceae > Phylloporus > Phylloporus gajari. The sequence continues at coordinate 10,444 of JBBPMY010000110.1, read as the reverse complement.
CCATACCTGAATCTTCATGTCCTGTTTCCCATGTATCCATGTTCTCTGGAGGTTCTTCCAGGTTGAGGACAACTCCTTCTGGAGTTTCTGGCCAAGGTGGCATATCCTCATTCCAATGTGCTTCTTCTACTTCATTTAATTCATTAGTGTCGCTTTCCATGATGACTTCATGGACAAAACCTTGTTCTCTGTCTATCATATTGGTAGTGGGTGCCTTTCCTTTCCCTTTGTTCTGTTTTCTCATCTCAAAACCAGCTCAGCTAGCTTCTTTCTTATCTTTGAAAGAAGTGGGTCTCCTCTGGAATTTAGTATGTCCTCTTGGACCACTGCTTCCAGAAGGTTGGTTCAGTCTAGAACCACTAGCCTTAAAAGGACGCTATTTGTTATAAGTGGGTGGTCCCTTGTGAACTACGTTGGTTCAATTTGCAGTGCTTACTTGTTGAGAAGTGGAAGGTGTGTTTGCTTCCACGTTTGAGATTTTGTCTCAATGCAAACATAGAGACCTCTGCCAAAATTTTGGTGGTTATGGTATCTACCATGAAAGTGGTGATTTCTGTGGTTAGTGCCACAGTAGAGCAGAATTGGTACATATCTCCTGGAAGCTGTTCCAATAGGAACATAGCTTTAAAGGAGTTGGGAAGAACAAGGCCAGCATCTTTCATCTGATCAAACAGTGAAGTGACACAGTTAATGTCTTCGCTTGCCATTCTTGGATTAATAGTAATGTGGTTTGCTTGATGGAACAAATGAAATTGTCCAGCTAAGCCTCAAGATGCAAATAATGATTGCATCTTCTCCCAGATTGCTTTCACAACTGAGGGTTTAACGGCTTGATCAGTATAGTTATATGACATATGATGAATAAATACATCACTGATGGTGTTGGCAATAATACCACACACCCTTTTATCAATGACTTCCCACTTTAGCTGGTCAGCATTAACAGTGCCAGCAAAAGTGGTGGTCCCAGAGATCCAAGACCATATGAAAAGAGATTGGAGAACAGATTGGAGACATATACTCAATATGGGATAATTGTTAGGACCTTTGAGAATAGGTATGCAAATGATGATCATGTTATCAGTTTTGAAGTCAGAAGGTACAGTGATTGCAGCCATTTAGAGAAATCAGATGATATCTATCAATCCATATTCAGTAAACAGTTCTTCATATATGTGAGATAAAAGGTTAAAATCAGATGGTACTTCTTGTGTTTCATCTTTGTCCAAAGAATCCAGTAATGGAAAATCCTGAGGGCATGGAACCCAGGTAGATCTCCTTCTTCTTGTTTGTAACCAAAGAAGGGTTCGACATTCCTTTTTATTGAAACCTTTTAGTTTCTTTTCATCCCAGTATCTTCTTCTATCCTCTTTTGTGAGTGGCTAAAGGGAAGGATTTTTTGAAGGTGTATATGTAGAAGGATTAAGAGATTGTCTTTCAAAAGATCTATAATGAAAATATTCAAAATAATGGGAGTTTTTAATTTCTATAACTCTCCCATCTCTTTTGTACTTTAAGACTTTGTCTGAAGTAGATACGAAAGGTATATCTATGGTATGAAGATTGTTCCAGCAATTTAGCTGTACAAATTCATTCATATCATCATAATCTTCTGCATATAGTAAACTGTCATAATAATTGTCCAATGGCCAAAGAGGATGTAAAGGAGTACTACTGTAAACTCTAAGTATGTTGGCAAGTTCTTCATTTTTCTTCACCTTGCTCTGTAGCATGTCTCTTTCCAAGTCAGTTAGCTTGGGAAAGATACTCAGTACATCCTCTATTTTTTGTCTGTGCTGTGAGACCGAAGTAGATGTCATCTTTGGTGGGAGTGCCTGCATATTCAAGAATTAGCTTTTTGATCACTAGTGACTTCTTGAAAATCTTGGGTGTTCACTCCTTCAGCAATGCCCAGTAATGAGCATTGAAACACTCATTCCACCACCTAACTCCCATTTCTACTCTCTTTCCATACTCCTCTGATGGTTCTCCTCTGTATCATCCATTGTCAGCAGTCTCTAACCAAGCCTCATCATTAGGCATATAGTTAGGGTTTTTAGACTTAATAAATAGAAGATTTGTGTAAGATGGAGGAAAAATGTCTGTGCAAAAGATCTCTCAGCCTTGGTCTCGTACCACATAGTCAGCCATGTCTTTATAAGATGCGGTAGGGAAGGCCCAACCAGCACCCTCATAGGCCTTGCCTATGGACTCCATCCAGTATGCAAGTGCACAGATGGAGTGTTTCATCCCGAACTCACATGCTTGAATCCAGAAAGGGTAGACCATTCAAGTGGAATAGCGGACTTTCTCCTGTGGGATTTGATGGTGTAGCTGGGGATACATTGGTCCCAGCTGTATCTCTGTAATTTGGAGACAGTCTACCTCCACTTCTCTCTTCATGGTTGGCTGACGATGAAGAGGTAGGAGGCAAGGCGGCTGGTGGAAGTGGATGAAGAGTGATACCCTGTCTTCTTGACAGTGTAGGATGTGACTGATCATTTTCTGCTCTTTGACTCTGACACAAAGGAAGCAGTCCAGGTCCCAAGGACGCACCTGCATTAGCTTGTCATTGGGGAGCTGTTGGAGGAACTCCCCCCCTACGTCTACAAGTAGCACCCCTCCTAGCACGACTAATACTTGAAGGGATTTGTAGTTTGCTTGCTCTGTTCAAATTGGAACTTTCGAACTCTCCAAAGATAGGGGGACCAAGAGCCACTGGGCGAACAGCCCCTCCATCATCGTGTGAGACTCCTCCTGCAGCAGAAGGGTCTCAAGTCTCATCACTGGTAGCAGTGATGACAGGTACTGAAGAGTGGGTGAGAACAGAGGGGTTGACTGTGAGGGCTCATTCTGCTTTGAGTTGTTGCTGGAGGGTATGTCTGGTGGCAAGGGTGAGGATAGATCTAATACTGTTGAGAGCAATTGCCTCTCTGACAGCAAGGGCTTCCTCTTCCTCCATGGATCCTGAGGCACAGTTGTCCTCATTCTGCAGAGTTCAAGGAACAGTTCCTGGGGCAGAGCATAACCTGTAGGGGGAAGAGGTGTTGAGGAGGTTGTCTATATGGTGTTGAGTGTATTGAGGAGGTTCAATGAGTGCTTGGACAATTGGAGTGTTTGGGGGAGAGATGGGAGTGCATGTGGATGACAGTCCTGGATTTCTGATGACTCTGAAGAATTCAAAAAGGATGAACTGATGGTCAAGTAAGTTGTCATTTGATCCGTGCCTGACAACATCAGTCTCACTGTGATGGTGGATTTCTCCTTGTTCCATTGCACCGTTGCAAATAGGGCAAGGGATTTCAAAAGGAACACCTGGTACAACCAAATGAGTTTCTCTAATTGGTCTGGTATGAGTCTCATGCCGAGGCAGTCTACCAGATTGATCTGGCATGGGGTTCTCCTCTCTAGGAGGGATTTCAGGATTCTCCAAAGATTCTTTGGGTGGTGTGATTTGAATACAAGAGTCTCGAGGTAGAGTTCCTTGGGTGTGCAAAGCGGATGTGCTGTCACTTACTGAGGGTGGTATGAGTCTGCTCAAGGCCACTGTCAGCATCAGCTCATGAGAGTGTGTTTGAGTTTTAACATGAGCAATCACAACTAGAGCCTTGGATTTCTTCCGGAAGACAGCAAATCCATGTTCAAATGTGAAAAGAAGGCATTGAGCCATTAGCTCCACCATGACAGCCCCTTCAAGGCTATTGTACAAATTTGTAAACAGAGTATAGAGAAAAAGAAGATCCAGTAACCACCATGAATCTCCTGTGTATGAGACTGAGGGAGGTATCACAATAGCTAGCAAAAGACAGTCTTTGGGCGGGCACTCGTATGACGTGACGCATGACGAGGAGAGAGGTCGGGGGAGGCAGAGTGAGGTCGGGTGGCAGCACAAAGCGCTGTCTGGCTCCACAAGCCTGGGCTGATGGTGAGCTGCGAGGGTGGGTGGGAAACACCTTGCACGCCATGCCCAGGTTCGAAGGAACCCAATGGAAAGCAAGGAGACCGACCGCCAGGGAAGGTCAAACAGGGTGTGATGGGTGGGTGAAAATGCAAGTGCGAGCTGGGCTCATTGATGAGCCTGCGAGTGTGTGAAGTGACGCAGAAGAGAGATGTGCTGCAACGCCACTTTTCCCTTGCTTGCTCAAAGACATTGCTCTGCCGCTTCACTTGTGCCTCATTTCGAGTCAGACTGCCATCTTTGGGTGGGCGCTCGTGTGATGTGACGCGTGACAAGGAGAGAGGTTGGGGGAGGCAGAGTGAGGTTGGGTGGCAGTGCGAAGCGCTGTCCAGCTCCACAAACCTAGGCCGATGGTGAGCTGTGTACCCAGGTCAGTAGTTGTGCTACAACACATGCAGTGAAGGCTACAGGCCCAACTACTAGGAGTAGGACAATATAACTAAGTACTGACTAAGTACTAAGTATATCGGTGGCTGTGGATTTATTAGCCACCAATCATGTAATTTTATACTACTTTGTAATATTTTAATGATATATATGATTTTAATAGCATGATCAGTGCGGCATAGCCTTGGCAGCAATCATGCACATTTTTTAAGGGCGCAACTGGTGGAGATGTGGTCCAACAGCAGCAGTTGGCCTGAATTCGTGGGGCATAGCCATGGAAATAGTCAGGCATGATTGGTGAGGCATGGCCTCGGCCAGCGATCGTGCGATGGTGCAAGTTAGGGCATGACTGGTGGGGACATAGGTCTGATGGCAGCAGTCAGCCAGGCCAGGTGGGACGAAGCCACGGCGGCAGCCTGGCACGATCGGTGGGGCATAGCCTCAGCCAGCGATTGTGCAAGTTGAGGGCACAACTGGTGGGGATGTGGTCTGGCAACAGCAGTCAGCCTGGCTGTGTGGGCAAGGCCATGGCAGTGGTCGGGCAAGATTGGTGGGGCGTGGCCTTGACCAGCAATCATGCAGGATGGGGATGTGACTGGTGGAGACGTAGTCTGACAGCAGCAGTTGGTTGGCGAGATGAAAACGCGAGCGTGAGCTGGGCTCGTTGATGAGCCTGCGAGTGCACAAAGTGGTGTGGAAGAGAGACACACTGCAGCGCCACTTTTCCCTCGCTTGCTCAAAGACATTGCTCTGCCACTTCACTCATGCCTCATTTTGAGTCAGACTGCCAACTCCCTTGTATAGATGATAGGGCTCATAACCTTTCAGAGTAGAAGGCTCCAAACAGTCGAGGAAATAAGCTAAGTGGGAATACTCACTTAGTGTAGGAGACTTGAGGTAGTAATCAAGTAATTGATAGAGCAATAGTAGGAACTAGTGCGAGGGCAGAGAACAGAGATGGATATTCTATTAGAGGAGTGACTGGATGAGAGCTCCTCCTTATATACAGTACAGTTTGTTTGTATCTGTATGTATGTTCTAAATATGTAGAACAATAGCAGCCAATGGTAGTAAACTCTCTTATTGTACTATTAGTAATAGCCAATAGCAAAACATGAGCAGTGTCATATAGAAAACATAATGATCTATTAAGATAGGATTGTATGTAATCATGCTTACTAGAAAGATAAGATAGATAAGAAGATAAGCATGATCTAGCATCTAATTGATGCTAACTGATGTCTAACTGACATCTGACTTATGTCTGACTGATGACATAAGTATCAGTCTCAACAAGGAAATGCCATCACAACATTATGCAACACAATCCAAGAAATTGGATTACGACAAGAAAGCCTCAATATGATTCAAGGTAGAACACAGAACCAAAGCAGCTCAAAAGGCTGATTTCAAGGAAGGTCCAAGTCCAGAGACCCTAATGCCATGGACATCAATGCTGCAAGGGGAAAAGGACCCCTTAGATGTTTCAATTGTAGAAAAGAAGGGCACACAACAAAAGAATGCTGAAAGCCTAAAATATAATGCAAGCAATGTCACTTTCTCAAAAATGGACATAAGAAGGGATATCCCTTGTACATCCAAGGGATATCAAAAGAAGAATACAAAACAGAAATTAATTGTATTCACATGTCCTGGGATGATGCTAAAAGCACCAAACAACAATCTACGCTGGGAGGAGTCATATTCCCAATAAATCTCAATGGCATGAATTTTGAACAAGCCAGAGCGGCATTCCGAGATTTCAAGGAATGTCAAAACAAGGCACAGAAGGGAAAAGGTCGTGCCTGAAGAGCGATTCTGGGTGCTCCAAAAGGCAAGAAAAGGTAAGAAAAGAACAAAAAAAGATAACATTTTCTTTACATATCTATGAATTGATATTTCATCCTACAAAATGATGACAATTACGATACCACTTCATCTTCATTGCCATCAGAGGGGCCTGAGATCCAATCTCAGCTTACCAGAAACGTTATATCTAGGCTTAATTCCTCTAATACCCCATTATCAACTAATGAACAAATCACAGACAAAGGACTATTTTGCAGATCAGTTAATGTATCAAGGGAGATTTCCCTTAAGCTTTGCATCTCCCCTTATATCCATGAAAAGAACAAAAAGACAAAAACAGATTGGATAAAAGTAGAAGCTCTACTTGAGAGTGGAGCTAACACCACCTTCATTGACAAAAAGTTTGCTGAGCAAATTAAACTCCCTTTGATCCTCTTAGACAAACCCATACGAGTTTTCAATGTCGATGGAACAAAGAATTCTGCTGGAGATATCACTCACACAGTTGAACTTCTTCTTGAATATCAAGGACATCGAGAATGGATCTTAGCCAAAGTTACTGATCTTGGCAGACAAGATATGATAATTGGATTCTCCTGGCTATGCTGCCATAATCCCAATATCAATTGGAAAACAGGCGAAGTTCACCTTATATGTTGTTCTGAAGAATGTCAGACACTCCAAGAGAAAATGGTCTTTGAATGGCTTGTAGAAAAAGAGGAGTTAGACATCCAATATCAAGTTTATGAAAGCATCAGACAATTAGAAGAACAAGTCATTTCCATCAGCCAACCTGTTGATGAGAAATTAAAGAATCTTATGGATGCTAAGAAAACTGTCAAAGAACTTGTTCCTACAGTCTATCACAAATATATTAAAGTCTTTAAAGAAAAGGAATTGGAATGAATGCCTGTACGAAAGCCATGGGACCATGCCATTGATTTGAAAGAGACATTCAAACCAAAGAAAGGGAGATTGATTCCCCTTTTAATTGATGAACAAGAAGAAGTCTCGAATTGGTTAGATGACCAATTGGCTAAAGGGTATATCCACCCTTCTAAATCCAAAATGACATCACCCGTCTTCTTTGTGCCAAAGAAGGATGGATGAAAATGAATAGTACAAGACTACTGTTATTTAAATGAACATATGGTGCAAAACAACTATCCACTGCCATTGATTGGACAGCTTGTGGATAGGCTGAAAGGAGCAAAAATGTTCACCACCCTTGACTTATGATGGGGATACAATAATGTTCGAATTAAGGAAGGGGACGAATGGAAAGCTGCCTTTGTTACCCATAAAAGAATTTTCAAACCCATTGTCATGTTCTTTGGGCTGTGTAACTCCCCAGCCACGTTTCAAACCATGATGAATGATTTATTCTCCAATATGGAAGACATTGTCATTGTCTATATCGATTATGTCATGATTTTTACAAAAACAGACAATCCTAAAGAGCATGCCAAGGTCATTGCGAAAGTCCTGAAACAACTACAGGACAATGATTTATTTGTTAAACCAGAGAAGTGCCATTTCCATGTGAAAGAAGTTGAATATCTAGGAATGGTGGTTAGTTCCAAAGGAATCAAGATGGGCCAAAAGAAGGTCTCTGCTATTCTTGACTGGCCTGCACCCATAAATGTAAAAGGGGTTCATAGTTTCCTTGGACTTGCTAACTTCTACCGAAGGTTTATAAAAGATTATACACAAGTGGCTAGACCACTTAATGACCTTCTTAAGAAAGATACAGCTTTTGAATGGAAAGAAGCACAACAAGGAGTGTTTGATACACTTAAACAGAAATTTATGACAGCACCAATTTTGACATACCCTGATATAGATAGCAAATTCCGTCTAGAAACCAACACCTCAAATTATGCCACTGGAGCAGTGCTCTCCATTTTGAAAGAAGACAAGTGGCACCCCATTGCATTCATGTCTCACAGTATGAATCCGCAAGAATGCAATTATCCAATAGTGGATAAGGAAATGCTGAGCATTATCTGAGTGTTAGAACTCTGGAGACATTACCTCAAAGGAGCATGGGAAGAATTCAAGATCCACTGATCTCCCAATCTCAGAGGGACACAATTCCATTCTGGTCATTGTTGATTGATTTTCTAAGGAGGTAGTCTTTGCACCATACAACAAGATGGCAACAGCATTTGATATGGCTAAATTATATCTTCACCACATTTGGAAGAATCACAGTCTTCCCCACAGTATTGTATCTGATCACAGTCTACAATTCGCTAGCAAGGTTATGTCTGAGATATGCAAAAGGCTAGGAATTACTCAGAAGATGAGTACCATACATCATCCACAAACTGATGGGCAAATGGAACAAATGATCTGTGATCTCCAACAATATTTAAGACTTTATTGCAAGGAAAAGCAGGAGACTTGGTTGGACTGGCTACAGATCACTCAATTCTCCTATAATCACAAGAAACAAATGTCCACACAGCAGAGCCCATTTGCAGTTACATGCTCTTATCTTCCAAGGATGGGATTTGAACAGGGTTCATCTAAAGCCCTAGCAGCTGAGTCCTTCTCCACAGACATGAAGAGTGCAATAGATTCTGCATGTGATAATTTAATCAAAGCCAAAGAGCATCAGAAGTTGGAAGCTGATAAACACTGATGTCCCACATCTCCTTATCAGATTGGAGACAAAGTGTGGCTGAGCACCAATAACTTAAGGCTCACGCATGCTTCACAGAAGCTCACAGAACAATGGATAGGACTATATGAGGTAACTGCTTTGGTCAGACCTAATGTGTTTACACTATGCCTCCTTAAATCCATGCATATCCACCCTACTGTGAACATTTCACATGTCAAGCCATATAAGGAACAATTACCTGGTCAACCTGTGGTTGCACCCAGACCAGTACATGTTACCAAAGATCGTGATAATTTATATGAAGTTGATTACATTGTTGACTCCAGGTACAAAGGTCATTAACGGTGCCTTGAATATCTCGTCCATTGGAAGGGATATGATGAGATGGACAGGACATGGGAGCCCAAAGGTCATCTTTTGCCTGGTGCAAGGAATGCTATTGCCGATTTCCATGCTTCTCACCCTGCTGCTCCTCACAAGTTGAGGATGTCTCATTTGGCATTCATTCATTTATTTCAGCCTTTAGAGAATGTGACTGTTTGGTCACACACTGCTCCCTTTGATTACCTGGAAGCTGATCCTTAACAGGGGGGTAGCATAACAATATTATATTTTTCCACCTTTCTTTTTCCAAGTGAATTTATCTAAGGTTCTTAGACCAGTGGAAGGTCCTCAAGGCATTCTAATACAAGGACTGGACTGTAGCCAGGTTGAACTGTAAGGGTTAGTCCATCAACAGAGTCACAGCCATGTTGTGCAGTTAGTGCTGGCCATTGTCCTAGCAGAACATTCCAAGAGTTTGGAACCTGAGGTAAGTACACAAGAACCCTTCTATCTCCATAGACTTCTTTTTTCTGGGCTTCTTTTTCATTTCCGTTTCTTCTCTTCCATTTGATGGAAGCACAGACCTTTTAACCACAGGCCTGTGTCCATTTGCACAGCCTGATGGCAGACATTAACACTTCACCTGATACATGAGGCAAGGGCTATGCCACAGCCTCCTAGGGTACAGGGTTGGACTTATATGGTACAGGTCGGTAGATCCGATACAAACATGTACATACAAGGACAGTAGTATATAAACCCTCAGAGGTTGACTGGCATCCCCAGTCTGGTTCTCCTGGGTAGTTCCCCTAGAGTCAGATATTCCTAAGTCAATGCTTTCTAGTACAACCTAGTGATGAGTCCCTAGTGGGCTTTAGGGTTGTTTCAATATCTAGTTTGGGGATCTCCACCTACTTCACCTTCTCCACCAACTCTGCCATCACCAATATGGCGAGTACCAGCTCCATATAGAAGGAACTGGTTACCTCCTAGACAAGAAGAGACTGAAACATTAGTGGAGTTTAGAAGTCATCCTCATCATTATCAACTGATAAGAGAAAAAAGAACCACAACTTGAGAAGTAGTGGAAACAAGAGAGGAACAATGATCACAATGCATTCCTAGACCAAGAGTGGTCCCAGATAACACATATGGAGATAGACCTCCAGTGGAAATTGAAAGAGATATCAGAGAAGGTCTGGAACCAATCCAGGAGGAGGAGCAATCCCCTGAGATTCAAAATGAACCTGAAGAAGATGGTGATATGGAAAATCTCTACAGCAATGTTTAATACAGACACCAACTGTCCAATGCTGTTCAAATCTCAAATTGCACAG
>JBBPMY010000109.1:0-31950 GCA_038090615.1 Phylloporus gajari | reverse complement strand
TCTGTTTTGACGCATTTTGAGTGAGGCTAGATGGACTGCTGGAGTGAGTGAAGGTGGCCCTCAAATGTTCTATCTGATCAAGTACTTATGAAAAGCTGGAGCTAGTGGTCTGGGGGTAGACTAGTGAACAGACAGGATATAACTTGAGAAAATTTACTACAGGCTGGGAAACATGTGGGGAAAGTATCAAGCTATGAGTAAATCAGACTGACAAGGTGCTGGATGCATACAGCACTAGTGCATACTCAGCAAATCTAACTGGCTTTACAAATGTCATCAGATGATGTGGGGAGATTACTGGCAGATATTTGACAGTGCACTGGCCACTGTCCTTAATACTGTCCTTGTACACTGGCATGTGAGGAAGGAGTACAGATGGGTATTTGTCACTTATATTATAATACTGTGAGTACTCTGCTCCCCTCTTCCTTGAGATTTTATAACAGTGGTTCTCAGATGTCCTACAAGTACACATAACTGTACACAATTCACCACTCTCCCATACCTATCACTGGGATGGGACCAACTCCTTTGACACAGTATCAGCTTGCTGGTCTGGAAATGTGAGACAAAGATTGTCCAAGTGGACAACAAACACAACATACCTACAAGAGCAGCCTGCTGTCCTCTGCCATTACTACTGATATATCATATGGCAAGCATGACCATGATGAGCATGGCAAGTATAACAAGTGCTAAACCTTGCCAAATAATGTTTCTGAAGTAGTGCAACAAAGCCAAAATGATTGGCTGTCCCTGGATTAGCCCTGAGTTGCCTCTGGGTGATATACACATACTTCCTGATGTTCTCATCTGAGATTTGCTAATGCTGAGGTCACCACTCTGTTGGCTCTGAGTTCAATTTCATCAATGAGTGCCTTATTTAGGCCTTGCATTGGATTATAGCCTGTATCATGTTATTATTAAGGTAAGTTAGTAATGTGGACAATAGACTTCACCTCATCAGATTTCAATACTAAGTCTTTGGAGAAACAATAAGAATATGGCTGGATAAAATCAATGAGTTCACACTAAAATGTATGTGATTCCAGTGATACCAAGAAGGGAGTCATCTGATGGCAATGAACAATACATGGATAACATACTGTACTTTTGTTGTTATTGTTGGAGTGACCATATATGTGTGAACATTGCTACAGGGCATTTTGCCACTCTATTATATAAACATTGCTAAGACTACTACTGAGGCTAATACAAACTACTACATTAATTTGTAGTATGGCTGAGAGGCATAGAAAAGGAAGAGATGTATCATACAAATTCTGTCACCATAAATAGTGTGCTGCAGTGAAGTCCCATGTCCTAAATTGTTTCATACTATAAGGTAATATGGGAGGTTCCCATACATTTGCTTTTCCACTTCCATGATGTCTCTTCCACTTAATAGTCCAATAAATAAATGACCAGAAACCTTGCAATGTAACATAGTAGAAAGTAAACAGTAGGCTCATAAACAGTAAATACAAGGAACTTAGAGTGTTGACAAGGACTCAGGACCACCCACTCCATTGATGGCCTAGTTTGATTGGATGGGCCAAAGCCACAATGGTCCACCCACTTCATTAAAGTGGTTATAGCTTGCCTAAATTGGCAAACACTACAAAAGGTGAACCATGGCCTTTATGACCCTTTCTTTCCAACCACCAGCAGAGGTAGGGCATATGGTAGTGTATCCTAATTTGTAACTAAGTCTATGTTAGATTAGTTTAACAAATAGTTCAATTATCAATAATGAAGAGCCAGTCAAAACCTCTGTACAACTGCTGGTACATATCCCTTGTGAGCTTATGGATTCACACTCATTGTTTGCCTTCCCAGGTCACAGCTTATTGGACAACACAGATGCCTGGGCCATTGTATGTGAATGAGCATCCAATACCATCAACTTCCCCATGTTTGACCAAAAGATGCAAAACTTTGAGGACCATTATATCTCATCTGAGTGGAATCTCATTTGCAATCACATCTTTGACCCCTCTGAAGATGGTGGTACTATGGGTGCCACTACTTATGTAGAAGAGCAAATGAAATCCCACAGGTTACTATCCACTCCAGCATCTGCTAGAGTGAAGGGCAAATGCAAGGCTGAAGACAGTGAACACCATCCAAGATATAGGAAACAAGCTTGAAGAGTGGTAAGTCTCTTATTATTACTGTTCTTTTTTTTGTTGCTCATGAGTATCTCACACAGGTTAATTCTTGCCTGGACATATAAGCACAGGTAGACAAAGAGGAGGATAGTTCAGGTGAAGAAAGGAAAAATGATGATAGTAGGTCCACTAGCTGGTCTGGTGACATCCCACAATGTATTGTAATATAATCCACAGATGATTTCATGGTTGAAGAGGACACAGAGACAACATTGCATCCTATAGTGGTCCCACCAATGTGTTCATCCAGTCTCAGAACAGGCAGGTCCCTCTATCTATCTCTCAACTGTTAACAATATTGCATGACACTTTCTCCCTTCTGCCTTGGATTATCTTGACAATGATGAATATAATCAGCAACTTGATTATTACACCAGTCATGACCTCAGAAAAGATGAACTAGGTGAGAAGTCAGACATCTATTGAGTTTTGGAACCTGTGGAAATTTGGAATTCTATTCATGACTTGATCCTTGGGACTCAAGACTACTACATGTTAGTAGAATTAATTGATTATCAATACAACTTCAACCCCAAGATCCAATATTGGGAGGAGTTTCTCTCCAGACTGGCTTTTTTGGAGGACCTAGAAAAGCAAGATGAATGCTTCAAGTCTATATCACTTGCAGATCACCTTTATCAGATTGTCAACTACCAGATCCTGTCAGCAACAAGAGAATCTAGTCCTTGTCTGATGTTTCAAGACACTCTATATCCTGAAGAAATGCTGAAAGATGGTGTCTGGGTGGTTAAGATTGTTCCTTATAAAATTGTCCCCCTTTACTAAAAGGTTGACTAATTTCTGTTAAGGCTTCTCAGCAAAGTACATTGTGAATGCATGGAAGAACCAACAGCTGGATGCCAAGGTCAATAGGTACCTTCCAGGACATGCAACAGTGTACACTTCCTATCCAAACACATTTCTCTATATGATGCCACTATTGCATTATTCTTGCATATAGGGTTCATCACTCATTCCAGTAGAGGATCAGATTCCCAGAGATCTATTTGAGCAACCCCCTCCATCATTGCCTGCATGGTATACCATCTTGAAGTGTGGAATATTCAAGGGGGATATTGTATATGTGCTAGACTTTGACAATGAAACTATGGAATTCCAGATTCTTGTAGCCCCAAGAAGATTGAAGTCAAAGAAACCTCATGTCAAGCAGTGTCTTGGTCAATTTGCATGGGCCTACCATCTCTTCTCTCCCAAGGAGCATTGTGGTGAACTGTGACCATCATGCCATGGTCTGCAATGCTATCATCACAAGGAGCAAGTATTTGTGGCTCACCTTCTACTAATGAGGGTAAATATCAATCAAATCATCCCTGTCCTCACCCCTTCACCTGCACAGATTACACTCCACATTGCTTCAATGGTGAATCCTTCTTTCATGAAAGTGACTTACCAGAAGTACAACCAAGTCTTTTGGAAGTCTGGCAATTGGGTCACAACCTCTGATTCTACACACCTTAGAAAGCACAGCAACATAGTCACTATTGAGCCTGGGGCTGAATCAGCTATCATGTGCCTATTTGACAGATAGGAACATCTCATTCCCATTTCCTTGCTGTCTTGGTTGTATCATTTTGGGGATGCAGTTCATGTCATCAGTGACCCCTTCAGTGATCACCTGAGCACACATCATGAACTCATTGGACATTCTGGTCTTATTTCACAAATTGACTGCAAGACAGGTGAGACTACTATTACCAAGGGGAATGTTGAGGTAATGTAATTCCTTATGACAAAGGATGCATGCTTTTATTTGCCACTTCCTGTAGTTTCAAGTGTCTCAACATCTTCTGGAATCCCATATATCTGATCAGTGGGTCTCAGCCCTAGTAGGATTCCTTCATCCCTCCATCATATAAAGTCCTAATCCTATTCAACAAGTTGAGGTCAGAGATACAGTAGAGGTCAGATATGGACCACATAAGACCACAGCTGGATTTGTGCTCTCTGTGGAATGATCTGCTGGTACACTATGATTTCACTCACTAGTAGATGGTGTAGATGTCATATCCCAAGTTTTTCTCAAGTCCAACTCCTAACTCTGTTTCACTCTTCTCACAATCTCCAATATGTTCTTCTTGAGAACAAGATCTGGAGATATTGGACCTGCCTGTTATAGTATAGATTCCTTTTCTTGTCATCTCTGATTACTTGCTTGTAGCATTCTGACTCAGCAAGGATGCACAGTATCTGGTTTTTCTCTATAACTGGGGCATAGTCTCAGAATTCAACTCCTCTGATCTCCTTACTCATCTTCTTATCAATACCTAGGAAATTGTAAAGTTCTTCTTAGTAATCTTCACATAGGACTTTGTATATAAACTGTAACTCTGAGCCTTGTATTCTTCAGTTCAAATATTAAATTAGTCTCTACTCCTTCCTCTCACTTGAGTACTTAGTACTCTCCTCTGATTACCTCTGACCTGTGACCCAAATACAGGACAGGACTTTGACAAGGGCACACCACATAATGTGAAGCCAATGTCCCATCCATCCATAACTCTGAAGTTTCAGAGTTCTCCTCAGGAGTCAACCTAGACTTAATAGTATATTCAAACTCCTACTTGTCACAAGTCCTCATGAATACCTGCTCAAAGACAAAACTAGCAGCACAAAAGCTCCCCTGTGCTGGCCCAATCCCAACTCTGAAAGACAGTAGCATATCCATCTTTGATATCCCTCTCAGAAATACTAGCACCATATACTTCAGTTTCACAGCTCATCTGCAACTATATGATTCCATCTCCACTGCAGGACTCCACAACAGACTCTCATCTCTACCCCCATTGATCTCCTCTAGAACCTCTGCTAACAGAGCAACTCTGCCCAGTCATTGCTCAAACAACATATACAGGACTCCAGCAGTAGGAGAACCCCCTGAAGGCCAAGCAGACCTTGGAGAAAACCCAGGAAATGACTCTAGAGACCCCTCTGATGAAGATGACATCAACAAGCTAGTCCATAGCTACTCAGCAAGCTCTGAAGCCTGTATACCCAAAGACACCCTCACCCACTTGGCTAACACCATAGAAAGTCTAGCCAAGTCCTCCTGACATCTCTCCACCTCCAAATCTAGCTGATGAACCAAAGTCCAAGAACCAGACCAGTTTGATAGCACAGATCCTCACAAACTCCAAGTATTTCTCATGCAATGCAAGCTAAACTTTCAAGACCATCCTAAAGCCTTGGTATCAGATCGAGAAAAGGTTATTTTTGTCCAATCATACTCAAATAGGATTGCTCTCAAATGGTTTGAGTCTAATCTCCTAGAAATGATAGATCCAGACCTCTGTCCAATATGGATGGACAGCTACAGAGAGTTTGTCAAGGAACTCCAGACAAACTTCAGTCTGCATGACTCAGTCAGAGATGCCAAACACCAACTAGATCACCTGATGATGAAGGATGAACAGCATATCAACAAATATGTTGTGGAGTTCAATTGCCTGACCTCCCTGGTCCAAGGTTATGGAGGAGGTACCCCTTGGCATCACTTCTACAATGGTCTGCTGGACCAGATCAAAGATGAGATCTCCCACATCAGTAAGCCTCCAATGATCAGGAACTCCACTCCCTTGCCCATGCCATAGATGCACAATATTAGGAGCATAAGTCTGAGGTAACTTGCCAGACCAAACCAGCAACCTCCTCAAAGAGCTCCAACAAGCCCTCCACCTCATCTTCTCACACCCCAAACTCCAGCAGCTTGAAAGACTCCAAGGAGCCCAAGGGAAAAACTGCCTCTACAACTCTGAAGCCTGACCTCTCCTCCAGATTAGGAAGTGACAGTAAACTCACTGCTGCAGAACACAAGTGACACTTTGATAACAAGCTCTGCATATTCTGTGGTAGCAGCAGACATATGGTCAAGGAATGCTCTAAGTCCACCTCCAGGACATCCAAGGTCTATGCTGCATCTACCAAGGCTCCGGAAACCCAACTGGAGGTCTCTTCAGAGACAAAAAAATAATCAGCAACCTCCATGACTCTGCACAGGTAGAAGGTTGTATTGTACCTGACCATACACTCAAGGAGATCAGACTCAACATGTCTGCTCTCTCTGATCCCAAGTCCCTTATGCCTTCCATCTCTTTAGCATCTTACTCTATTGGCCCATTGCCCACTCTCATAGATTCTGGTTCCTCTGATTGTTTTATAGATACAGCATTTATTAATGAACATAATCTTTCAACTTACCCCATTCCTCCACTACAACTCCAACTCTTTGATGGAACCTTGAACTCCACCATTACTCAAGCAATCAATCTCCATGTCCATTTTGAAACCAGTGATATCACTCTGACAACATTTTATGACACTCCATTGGATGGCTCCTGCTCCCTTGTACTTGGACACAATTGGCTCACCTGCTACATTCTGTTGATTGATTGGGTCTTGATCAGTATCTCTTTCTTTTCACCTGAGCAGCCTATACCAACAAAGTCAAGCTCTCCTCCACAGCCTTCAACCCCTTTGATCAAGGCTGAAACTCCATCTTCTGATTCACTAAGTTTCTCTGACCACAAGGCTCCTCATATTGCACTAGTAAGTGCATCCATGTTTGCTCTGGCCTGTCACCTAGAAAGCTCCATGCAGTATAGCCTACAACTCTGTCCTCAAGATACCCACCCATACTCCACCTCTTCTGAGCCCAACTGACACCCTAGCACCCTATTGCAAGCATGACCTCAAGATTGAACTCAAAGAAGGAGCTAGCCCTCCACTAGATACCACCTACTCCCTTTCTCCCTCTGAACTCAAGTCCCTCTGAGTGTTCCTCAATGAACATCTCTCCATCAGATTTATCTGAGCCTCCTCTTCCTCCCACACCACTCTGGTCCTCATTGTCTGAAAAAAGAATGGTTCTCTCTGACTCTGTGTAGACTTCAGATGACTAAACAAAATCACAAAGAAAGATTATGATCTACTGTCCCACATCTCCAACCTTCTCAATGCTCCAAGCTGAGCAAAGGTCTACTCCAAGATTAACCTCCAGCATGCTTATCATCTGGTCTGCATTGCCAAGAGAGATGAATAGAAGACATCCTTTCATACTCACTATAGCTCCTATAAGTGGTTGGTTATGCCATTTGGACTTATGAATGCCCCAGCAGCTTTTCAGCAGTTTGTCAATACAATCTTTACCAATCTCCTGGATGGTTGCATTATAGTCCACCTGGATAACATCCTGGTCTACTCTGCCAACATGGCCTCCCACAAGAAGCATGTCCATGAGGTCCTCTATAGGCTCCACAAGCATGGACTTTATACAAAGTCTGAGAAGTGTGAGTTCCACACTGACTCCACTGAGTACTTGGGTTACCAGCTCTCACCCTCCAGACTGACTATGTCTCCAGAGAAAGTCAAGTCCATCCAGGAATGGCCTGAACCTCATAAGGTCAAAAGCATTCAGTCCTTCCTAGGTTTCACCAACTTCTACCAATGTTTCATTCACAACTACTCTGAGATCATAGTCCCTTTGACGACTCCTGTTGCTAGGCTTTTCAAGCCCTCAAGGATGCATTTACCTCTGCTCCTATCTTGATGCACTGGATGCTCAATGCTCTATTAATTGTAAAAACAGATGCTTCTGACTATGCCATTGCAGGCATTCTCTCCATCTGTTGCCTGAATGATGAAGTCCACCCTGTAGCTTTCTACTCTTGGACTTTGTCCACCCCAGAGTTAAACTATGACACTGATGACAAGGAGCTCCTTGCTATCTATAAATCTTGCCAGACTTGGCATCACTACCTTGAAAGGGCTGGTGCTCCAATCAATGTCATTACTAACTATAAGAACCTGGAATACTTTGCAACAACTAAACTCCTGACTCACTGGCAGGCTTAGTGATCTGAGTTCCTCTCCCAGTTTAACATAATCATTTGTTTTTGCCCTGGACACCTTAGAGCTAAGCCCAATGCCCTCACTCACCATTGGGACATCTATCCCAAAGAGGAGGATGAGCACTACATTTGTGTCAACCCTCACAATTTCCATCCAGTCTGTACCCAAAAGCAGCTTGCGTTGTCCCTCTGAGCCACATTATTAGCAGCTCCTGTACTCTGCTCCAGCTCCTTGTTTGATGAGGAACAACTCCACTTCAACATACTCACTGCATTACCTAGTGATCCACTGGCTAGTATTCATATGTCTGCTCCTGAAGCCCCTAACTCCTGTTGATCAGTCAATTCTGAAGGCTTCCTCTGACTAGACAACCACATCTATGTCCCCAATGCAAATGATCTTTGTCTTTGAGTCCTCCAATACAAACACAACCACCCCCTCTCAGGACATTTGGACAAAACCAGACATTAGATCTTGTTTAACAAGAATACACTTGGCCAGGAGTCCAAACCTTTGTTAAAGACTATGTCTCCTCCTACACATCCTGTGCTAGAGCAAAAGTCTCTAGACATAAGCCCTATGGACTCCTCAAGCAACTCTTTATCCCTAAGGAGCTCTGGAACTCCATCTCCATGGACTTCATTGAACAACTCCCTCTGTCCTCTGGTTTTACCTCTATCCTAGTCATAGTAGATCAACCCTCTAAGCAATGTGTGTTCATCCCAACACACAACACCATCACCTCCACAGAGTTAGTAAAACTCTTCCTACTCCACATCTTTTCCAAGTATGGAGTTCCTTCTCACATTACCTCTGACCAAGGCTCCAAGTTTGTCTTGCACTTCTTTAGGTTCCTTGGTGAAGCCCTTGACATCCAACTCCACTACACCTCCAGCCATCACCCAGAGGGAGATAGTCAAACCAAGCAAATGAACCAAACATTGGAACAGTACTTGTACATCTACTATAATTACCAGTAAGACAACTGGTCCAAACTCTTGCCCTTGCAGAGTTCACCTACAACAATGCTCCAAACACTACTATAGGAGTATCCCTGTTCTTTGCCAACAAGAGCTATCACCTCAACATCTCTGTCCACTCCAAGAGAGACCTCATCTCTGAATGAGCTCAAGAATACTCCATCAACCTAGAATCCCCCCATGAGTTCCTTTGTGAAGAAATTGCTGCTGCCCAGAAATGTTACCAAGGTCCTGCAGATGCCAAAAGAACTCTGGCACTGGACATCCACATAGAAGACCAAGTCTTCATGAAAGTAAAATACTTCTGCTCCACTTGTCCCTCTAAAAAGCTCTCTGAAAAGAACCTTGATCTATATACAGTCATTGCAAAGCCAGGGACTCACTCCTATATACTCCAACTATCTAACACTATGAAGTCCATACATCTGGTCTATCATGTATCACAATTAGAACCAGCAATCCCTAATATTATTCCTGACTATATGTAAACCCTGCCCCCTCCAATTGAAGTTGATGGCAAACCAGAGTATGAGATCTCCAAGATCCTTGACTTCAAGATAGACTGCTGCTAATGCAACTGTAAACTCCTCTACCTAGTCTGATGGTCTCGATATGAAAGGACTGACAAAGAAACATCCTGGCTACTAGCTACTGAGTTAGGACATGCCTCTGAACTAGTCCAGGACTTCCATCTCCAATATCTAGAGAAACCAGGGCCTGTCTCTGTTCAGGAACAACCCTGATTCTCATTATATGTTTATACCCTATGAACAGAACCCCACTTACATACTGCTTTACTAGATAAAAACCACTGTTTAAACATTTAGCTCTTGTCTCTCTCCTACAACAATTGCCTCCACCATACCACTAGCAAGAGAAGTGCTATGAACTTCACCCTTACCACTACTCAACATACTACAGTCTTAGTAGTTACATTCATATGTGTTTCTCTCAGTCTGATTCTGGTTTTTTGCTGGATCTATAGCTGCTGGTTACTAGCCAGGGACAGAGTAGTAGACCACATAGAGGTGGCTGTGGCTGTGCTCAACCCTACCACAACTGAAGGAGCTAATTCTGTTTAAGTCTCTATCATTCTCCACTTACTCTAGTCACCACTCCATACCAACTCTGGACAAATAAAACAGTCACATTCAGAACTATCTACTGGAGGTGACAGACTACCTATGACCCCATCTTCATGTCATCCCTGTCTGCATCCTCTTCACCCTCTGACCCATTGCTCTTCTTCTTCTCTCTCTCCTCATCATCAACCCCTTTCTTCTTCTTCAAGATCTCCTCCTGCTCCACCTTCTTCTCTGCCATTTTCTTTGCTTCCTCTTCCACTGCAGGCTTACCCCCTACTCCCATATCTGCCCACTTCTTCATCTTTCTGTACTTTGCCTCTACTCTCCATTAAAGCAATTTGAGCTCCTTCCACTTGATAGAGAGCTCTTCTTGTTTGAGCTCCATCTCCTCATTCCTCATCATTACTCTGTTTTGCCAAATTTCCATCTCATTGTTCTTCAGTGACAACAGCTTCCAAAGGAGGTTGTTCTGGACCTGGAGTCAGTGGTCCAGTCAATTGAAGCCATCTCCAATGGCTACAGCAGAGGCATTGGCCTCCTTCAGGTCTGCTGCCTCACTGTTGTTGTCACTCTCCACCTCCTTCACCCTTCTCTGAGACTTGCTCAGATCTGCAACCTCTGATGGGCTCTCCTTCATTCACACCTTCTTCCTCTTGTGCTCAGACTTCTCCTTGTCAGGTCACTTGCACTTCTGCTTGCTGCACTAACAGGTGATACAAGACTTGGACTTCCCAGTCCTGAGCTCACACTCGAGATCAAGATTCATGCATCACTTGCACTCTGGACATTTGAAGGCCCTCTTCTTGCCCTAGGCCACTGACTGCTGATGGCAGACTTCCTCTGCCTAGTTCTGGTCAGCCCAGGCCCATGTGTGGAGTGTAGTCATCTATCTTTTGCCTAGCAAGCTTCTCCACCACCCTCTATTCCTCTGCCACTCTCTGCTCCTCAGCCTCACATACCTTCCTCTCCTCCTTCTCATGGGCCATCTGTTCAGCTTTCTTCTTCTCTTTGATGCAACAACAGTGTTCATCATACTTAGTTTTGGTGAGTTGCTCACTGTTGTCCTCATCCTCAGTGAGCTGCTGCTCAAACCAGGTAGTAGGATCAGTGTTGTCATAGTTGGGAGCAGATATAGTAGGAAATCAAGATAAAGAAGCAAAGCCAGCACCAGATGGGTTATTATACTCTAGGAGTGTGGACCAGCAGAATTCAAACTCCGATCTTTTGTTCTCACTTGATCCTCTACTTCGACCTTCAGAGGTCAGGCCTAAAGGGGGGATACTGTCATATCCAAAGTTTTTCTCAAGTCCAACTTCTAACTCCATCTCACTCTTCTCACAATCTCTGATGCATTCTCCTTGAGAACAAGATCTGGAGATATTGGACCTGCCTGTTATAGTATAGATTCCTTTTCTTGTCATCTCTGATTACTTGCTTGTAGCATTCTGACTCAGCAAGGATGCATAGTGTCTGGTTTTTCTCTATGACTGGGGCATAGCCTTGAAGTTCAACTCCTCTGATCTCCTTACTCATCTTCTTACCAATATCTAGGAAATCATGATGTTCTTCTTAGTAATCTCCACATAGGACTTTGTATATAAACTGTAACTCTGAGCCTTGTATTCTTCAGTTCAAATATTAAATTAGTCTTTACTCTTTCCTCTCACTTGAGTACTTAGTACTCTCCTCTGATTATCTCCAATCTCTGACCCAAATACAGGACAGGACTTTGACAAGGGCACACCACATAAGGTGAAGCCAACATCCCATCTGTCCATAACTCCAAAGTTTTAGAGTTCCTCTCAGGAGTCAACCTAGACTTAACATTAGAGCACAAGGTCCCCATAGATTTGGTATCATTCACACCTGATCATTATGCTCCTAAATTCACTCCCAAGTGTTGTTACGATTTCTTTCCTCTTACTTAGTCAGTGTATCCTGGACATTCTTTCTTTCACTATGATTACTCACTACTTCTTAGTTATTAGCCCAATGACTCATCATTGTAGTTCATTCCATCACATTCTATTTAGTCATCTTGCTGACAGATCCTGTGTACATTAGTTCCTCCACATTCTGTCAGTTTCTATATCTTAGGTATATAAACTCTTCTCTTCTTCTTTCCCTTCTCTTTTCTTTAAGCTAGTTCTCCTCAGAGTTATTGCTTGTACCTCTAAACTAGCAATCCATTGATCTTTCCTCTTGTCATCCCTTGACTCTTTGAGCCTCCACCTGTGCTCTGAACAGGTAGTTTGTCCTTTGAACCTCTAGTCTCTGAGTACCAAGTTCACCATCTTGTGAACAGTACCTCAACCCAGTTGACTGCCAGTCATCTAGTACTTAGAACCTCCCAGTCAATGACCAATTGCCTGGTGACCCTAAAATAACCACTAGGTGTTTAATCCATCATCTCAAAACCTGGCTGACTATCTATTGTCTGGTTTTCCTTTGTCTAAGGTTCTTCTGAGGCTATGCTTTGCCCTACCTGGACCAAGCATAACAAGTGTGGCTATGATGTAATACAAGATGATATGGTTGTTATGAGCAAAGGAGACTTCTGGGGCAAGTATGGTAAGGTAATTAATATTTGTTTAGAGGATAAAACTCTAGTGGTTGCTCCACTAGAAAGTACAGCAGTGAGTAGCATACAACTTGTCATCAGCATGACTGTTTATTTGCAATCCAGAAGTCTGCTTTCTGGCTCCCCATTACTTACTTTGCATATCCATGGATGGTCTACAGCCATGATGACAATGAGCATTATATAGAGAAAGAGGTGTTGATCATTCCTAAATATGTTTACATACATATTTTGTACCAGATTCCTACTCCTAACAGCCAACATATTCTGTTCACAATGGCTCAAAATAAGCAATACAAGTATGTGAGATTTGGGTGATAAACATATTTAAGGTATAATTCATGATATGTTTCACAGTATATTCCAGTGTGCCACTGAATACACCACTGAGTGTTTCTTCAGAGATATACAGGAACACAAATGCAGTGACCTCCTAAGTAAGTGTATGCCAACATCTTGAAATTAGCATCTATGGCACACACCCTCCAAACAGTCAGGTTGAGGATGACAGTGAACAAGACAGTGGCAAACAAATAGCTTGTCACTTTGGCCAGTGACTTGGTGAAGAGACTATGACAATCAGGCTATGTAGGTTGAGGAAAGAAAAAGCAGAGATGTCAATATTACAGATCTTTTGTCCATAGTGGGCACATAGCTTGATCAACACAGTAGATTTGTCTTGTTTGGAGTGAGAAGAGCTTTGTTCCTATGAATTCATGAGACAAGGTCTGCCACAGGAGATGAAACAGCACACTGTCATTTGTTGGAGGTTAAGAATCAATGGTCAGACTGCAGACCAGAGACACACAATATGAGGACACATACTTTTTTGTGTCTAGAAGTGGCAATGCAGTGAAGAACAAAAAAGCACACTTTAGGTGCAGATCCTAATAAATACAATGTCTATGTTAGCAACTGGTTTGTTGTACCACTTTGGGAAATGGATGAGGGGTAATACAAGAACATTCTGAAAACAGAAACTACTTATAAAGGGATGGACACCTACTGACAGTAGAGGAACACAATTTTAAACTTTCAATGGTCCTCTGTCTCTGCTTGACCTGTGGACCCAAGAGACTAGAGGTGACAAAAAACAAAAAATGAATGCATGAAAAAAGTGACCACAACTAAGCAGAGCTTATAAGTGCATAAAACTATGCAAGTGTGATTATCCTCACAGTAGTCAGGATAATCTAGTAAACTGCATATCTCAGGTCTTCCTGGGGGGGACACCTGAAGAAGCAGTCAGTGATTTTATGAATAGTAGTTTGGATTGACTCCTTACTGTTTCCTATAGCTGGATGAGGTCAGCTGGGGAATCTTTGGAATGACACTAGAAAATACACCATGGGCACAGGGAGAGGGATCACTGCACAATTCCACTGGTCCAACTTCACTGGTACCTGATACCCCACTATCTGCTGTGGAACCTCTAGAAGGCACAGATGGTGCCTTTACAACTCTTCTTCTCATCAATCATGAGATGCATCACCAGATAAAGCACATAGGGAGCCTAGTGAAAGGATCAGTGATAAATGAGGACAGAGAGATCCAAAGTAGTGTCCTGTAGGGAGAAATAGTTTGGATATCATTTGTCACTTTGACACAAATGATGAAACAAACGAGCTGCTACATAGAGAGTTGGAATTGAGTTTGTGCAACCTGTTGCAGGCTATACAGAGTATTGTGGATATACTTGCAGCTAGAGGATCAGACATGTCTTCAAATGAGACTACAGCAGAAATTGTAAACACTGGTGAGATGTTGAACAAGGGAGAGAAGTAGTGATCTTAATATTACTTACAGATAGCAAGTTCAACATCATGCTGAGGCATGTGAACCCAGTAATCCTGCTCAGCTTGTTGATCACTGTGATTCTAAATATCTTTGGACACCTCACCTATGTATGGAGCAATGCAGCACTGAGACTCCTTAACCTCCTTTTAGGAGCTGCTCTTGGAAACCCCACTCAACCTCAGGCTGAGGGAGAAAATAGGAACATTCTGGTGATATTTATACTGTTCACAAGAAATTCAACCTGGAGCTGTCTATGGAAACACTTGTGGCTTGTGTCAGATGTTGCTGCACATGTGCCCTGATGTGTAAGAGGAGGACTATCTATCCTGAATAGTGCTCCTTCATAAAGTACCATGACAGTAAGCCTTGCAGACAGCCTCTGGTCAAAATGACCAAGTTGGGCAGCATCAAGATATACATGACAATATAGCCATTTGTGATACAAGACTACAATGACTTCTGAGATGGATTACTCAGCCATCCTGGTATGGAAGTGGTGATAGAATGTGATACAAGGCTGAACAACAAGCATCAGCTGTGGGACATAAAGAATAGGACAGGAATCACCAAGATCATAGGACCCAATGGGAAGCCTTACATGGATGAGCTGCCAAGGAAGGACCTTCAACTAGCTTGGAGCCTTTCTGTTGATTAATTTAATCTACACCAAAATAAGACAGCTGGAAAAATGAAATCAGTTGGTTCAAATGGCATTGTCTAATCTACCTCCAACTCTTCATTACAAACCTGAGAACCTCTGCATTATCAGTGTTATCCATAGCCCAAAAGAACCTTCTCAAGAGGAAACTAACCACTTCCTTTGTCCTCTTGTAGATTTCTTCTTGCCTATATAGAAGAGTGGGACCTGGTTTATAAGAACTACTGAGCATCCTAAGGGTTGTTTATTATGGTCTGTCATTGTAGTAGTGATAAATGACTTACCATCAGCTCAAAAGGTCATAGGGTTTGCAAGACCAACTGCTGAGCACCTATGCAATCTATGCTGGCTGTTTAGATCTGAAAAGGATAACTTCAACTGTGAAATATGGAGATTGCATACCTTTAACAAGTACTTTGATGCAGCAGTTTGATGGCACAATGCAGGGAGTAAAGAGGACTAGGATAAAATCTTAAAAAGATAGGGGTAAGATGGTCAGAACTTATTCACCTACTCTACTGGGATTCTACCCATGTTGTGGTCATTGATAGCATGCATAACCTTTTTCTTGGGTTAGTACAATATCACTTTCATGATCTCATTGTCATCAACAAACCTGCAACTGAAAATATTTACAGGTTCAAGCCTACAGATGAAAAGCCAGTTAAAGAAAGCAAGGTGTAGCAAGCAAGGGAATCACTTGACAAGAGGGCATCCAAGTCTATGTTAAACCATTTCTAGAAAGCTGTACTGGCTTGTCAAGTAGATGACTATGGCCTTACAAGACTATTACCTTCCAAAAAGAAACCAACAAAGACCAACCTAATTAACACATTACAGGTGGGTAATCACAAATTTGATAGGCAGACAAGGTTTAAGCCCTTATCAGGCAAACAGGATGGTGGGCAGCCCCACAGAAGCTACAACTATGATTGTCAATGAAGTGATTAGAGATAGGGTGCTTCCTGGAGATGATCTGGTGGAGGAGTACAGGATATTAAATGATAAGAAATCAAAGTCGAGTTCAGAACTCCTGTCAAACAAGGAAATTGACAAAATTCAAGCTCACCTATGCACCATCACATGACCATCATGGCACAGAGGCCCTCCTCTTAATTCAGGTAATCCAAGGCAGAGTAGTGGAGGACAGCAATTGAGTTCAACTTGTTAGTGATTCTATTCAAATTGTAGTCTTCAGTGAGAGTTGGCAATAGCAGTGTTCAGCATACAAGATGAGAAAAACTAGCACATAGCATGATGATCTTGATGATAGTACTACAGTGGAGTACATCCTATGTCATATCTGAACAGCATGTGCACAACTATTGTCACTACATGAAATTGTACCTCAAAATGCTCAAACAGATATTTTTCAATCTCAATGTCTGGCCAAACCATCATGCAGCCTTACATATTGACACCTTCCTGCATCACTATAGGCCTCTGCAAGGTTGGTGGATGTTCCCATTTGAAAGAATCATAGGATCACTGAAATAGAAAAACACTAACCATATAGTTGGTAAGACTTCATAATCTTGGCATGCTCTTGTGGCTTGCCTGTGAATAGGGGAACTAGAAAAAACAATGTTGATATCCTTCTGTGTAGCAGTAAGAGTACAGAGTATCTTGCAATATCGAGATGTACTGTCATGCATCAGAATGGTAAATGAGATCATGTGACAGTGCTATGGAGCACAGGAAACCTTGGATGTTTCCCAGTCTCAAGACACTTTGCAGTAAAAGATCCATGATATAGGAAAGAAGGTCCTGACTGCTCCTGAAGTCAAAAAAGGGCTTTCTCTGATTGGAATCAAGGTAGACAATGAAGTTGGTGTCAACACATTTTCATATGTCAGTAGGGGGGAACAAATGTATGCCTGCTGAACAGTAATGCAGACTAACTGCTATATTTTTTAGAAAGAAGCAAAAGAGTGTCTTGCACCAGGTGTCATTGAGGAAATCTTCACAGCTGGAAATGAGAACAGCTGCTTTATTATGGTGTGTAAAAACCTACCAATTCCCAAAAACTATGCAGATCTTTTTATGGCATATAAAGACTTTAGTGCTGTGATATGGCAAGAAGAGTTCACACAAGAAGTAAGCATTTTCCCACTAGAAGGTAGTACTTTCTGTCATCCAATGTTCATGCCTTGGGAGACAGGAAAGCTTGTCATGAAGCCTTTGAGCAAGATAAGTAAGTAATGTGTGTAAATCCATTGACTGCTTACCACATAATAGGTAATTTGAATCACTTTAAGACATGAGCTACACAGTAACAAGGCAGACACATGTGACACATTTGGTTGAATGTAGACTATTGTTTTTCATGCCATTTGTGTATTAGTCTACATCTAATACTCTAACAGGTACTACATTTGTGGAGTGGCCATTGTAAAAGTAGAAGGGAGGAAACATGCATGTGAATTTCCTGGTCATAAATAGTGCACTGTGATTTTTGGCATGTGAGTGGTGAGCTACTACAGAAATTCCTGGTGGAGTGCCAAACACTATTTAGGCCACTGCTTTAAGTACATTACATTTCTTTCCTACTACCTACCCAAATATTATGTACTTTTATAACACTGGCAATTTTGAATAGACCTAGTGCACAGTTGGAGATGGCATTATACAGGTGCCTCACTACTGCTGTGTGTTTAAGGTCTGGATCCCAAACTGATCTCCTTCAGCAGACACCCCCTAGTCTGTTTTCATTACACCCTACAGTGTGATGGGAATAGAGTGTAAGCTCAGACTATACATGGGAGTTGGAGGTGGGTAGTGTATAGCTACTTTGCTGTAATTGTGGGACAGATGTGGACCTGTTGTCTTTACTGAGGCACACATTGGACATTTTCTGGAATATACCAAATGTATTCTCTACAACTATTTTTGCACTAGGTTGGATATTGTGTTCTAATCTGGTGTTCATCTGGTACTTCATGCTATTGCTTGGTATAAGCTTTTGTTATAGTTCACATATATTGTCAAGGTTCTGGGGTACAATTAAGTTTCAATAGCAAAATTATCAGACCTTTAGCAGTACAAGTACATCCACAACATATGTGAGTCAGGTAGCAATCTCAATTAGTACACCTAATCAGATGAATCCTGTCAATTGCTAATGCAGTAGCTCAATTACATCAAAAGCTTGAATACACCAGAGCCACTGGTCAAGTACAGACCATGTAGTGCTAGCCTACTACATTCTATAGAATATGGGAGCATGATCATTGCATTTCCATGATGGGTAGGTTCTGAGGTGATGTTCCATTTCTTGCATGCCTTAGACCAATCATGACTACTTTGAGCTGTCTGAAAAACTGGTTCTCTGTTAATATACTTTTGTACTGCTACAGTTTACAGTACTGCATAGACCACCTGGGAGTGAATTACAAGCCACATGAAATATTTACTTCAAGATCATCTTGACAGCTGTACTCCTGAAAGAAGCACCATATTACCTCAATCTCAGTTCCAGAGGCTTCCAGAAAACCCAATATCAAAGTTACCTTTTTCACCTCAGGGAATGCTTTCATCCATGGTACATAGCACATCTGAATGATGTGGCAGTCTGATGATCTTGTGTGGTTATTTGACACATACCATAGCAAGCACACCTCCATCTGTTTCTGTGTTGAATGGAGACATAGATATCTGGAGTCAAATAGCACCACAAGTGCAACCGTCATACATGGGCACTTTTAGTCTGCCATCTGAGATGACTGAGGGTTGGTCAAAGGAGACACTGACAGAGGATAAATATGAGAGGAGCTGTATACAATCCATGTTTTTTGAGAGATGAGATCACAAGATTTAGACTTGATCAGGTGTAGGGTAACATAAAGGCTGGTTACCCTAGTACTTTTGAGATATGGTATCATAGCTGCCAAGTACTCTAATGGTCCCCCAAGGTTTGTAAAGCATGGACTTTAATAGATGAAAGCTATGAATGGCAAGGCATTCTTTCTTGACCTTATGGGGAAATATGAAGTGTGTGCATATCAGAATGGCATCTCAAGAAGGCCAACAGTGAGGAGATGGAGGCCAAGGGATTAATCTTGAGATATTTGAGTAATGGTAACTCCAGTCATTGAAGTAGTTTTGACCAGGATGAATGCATAAGACAAGTGTCCCTCAGTGAAAGCTTTCTAAGAGGTGAATTTTGTGGAATTGATATTGTCAAGGAA
Source organism: Phylloporus gajari (assembly GCA_038090615.1). Lineage (NCBI taxonomy): Eukaryota > Fungi > Basidiomycota > Agaricomycetes > Boletales > Boletaceae > Phylloporus > Phylloporus gajari. The sequence continues at coordinate 12,626 of JBBPMY010000109.1, read as the reverse complement.
AGGACATGAGGTAGAAATATGATACTGCTATCCAAGGAGAAATATTCCAATCAGGTCAGAGATAGCACTTGGGATGATGCTGGGATTGACAAGGCCACTGGGGAAGGCATTGATTGACTGCAGAATGAAAGATCTTGGCAGCCAGATACCTGAATACCATCAATTAGGGTAGTCACAGACAACAGAGATACATTATTGAACAGAGTCAGATATACAGCATGGATGTTGGCACATTGGGGTGACTCAAAAAAGATGCATAGAGTGCTGAGATAGGAGTTGTCCACATGAAAAAAACAGCATTGCAGAGTCTGTGGAAGTGAAAAATCAGACATTCACCTCCATACTAAAAGAGCTTCACAGTTCTTCTTGGTGAAAATTGTCCCATAACTACTGGACAACACAAAACCAAGGGCTTTAAGATAGCATGATGCAGTGATATTCTTGAAGACAGCAGATATCTGGGTGGAAGTGCAAGGGTTGGAAAGACTGAGAAGACCAATGATGAAGTGTAGAAGTTCATTTGAGAGAGAGAATATGGTTACTGGTGATAGATGCCTACACTTAGTGGGAGATGAAGGTAAAAGGTCATGCTTCCTTTTGCACTTTAGGACAGAACCATGGAGTGGGTCAGAAACCAAATAAAATTATGGAGGAATACACTACCTTCATCACAACTGTGTCAACCACTGATAGGGAAGATATTGTGAGCAGATAATCAGAGGAGCTATCATTGCTCACATTGTACTTAGTACAGATGAGGGAGGACTATTTGGCAAAGGGCAGATTGGAGGGGTCATCTTCTCTCTTATGCTTTAAGTGCTATAAGGCTGAAGGGGCCTGAGAAGGATTGGCAGAATATGAGTAAAAAATAACATGGTGATAACTAGATAATCACCATGCATCCTTCATCCATCTGAGGAACACTGTCTCCTGCTGGATGTTTTCAGTCAGCATTTTTTGGGGTGAACTTGGTAGGAAGAAACCATTTTGCATATGGCAGGTCAGAAACCAGTTCCTCTCTCTTATGCTTGAGGGGTAGTTGAGACTGCAGTAATTTGCTGATCCCATAAATATGATGCAAAATTAAGTAGGAAGATATGTGTAAGTATGTTGTCTATATTGTGGGTATCACAGATATCAGATTAAATGTCGGTATGGGAAGTTATACATACCTGAAAGGACAGGACAGATAGCAAGCAACTGACATTATTTCCCATGAAGGAAGGAAGGATTTTGATGAGTAACAATCATCAGTGACACAGAGTTAAGTGCAATTGAGACCCAAGCCAAAAAAGCTGCATCTTTTGTCTCATAGTAAAGCACTCAAGCTTGTCAGTTGATAGAAACAGTTGACAATAATCAAGGCAGGCAATAGTTGCCCCCCCTAACTGTCAGAGCAGGTTTAGTTGACCTCATCACACAACACTATTGTCTTTCTTATCTAATTGGTAACCAACATTCCCCCTTGACAACAGAATGTACTATGATATTTATAGTCCTGGTTTGGATCCAGTTGATTATCTTATTGGATGGTCAATCCTCCTATTTGTGGGTACTAGTAGATACAATTAGGTGCTAATAAATTGTTGATTAAAGTTACAGCCTAAGCTCTGATACAAGACTGGGAGAGCTGCATAATATTTGTATAGTAGTATGGTAGGTATAATAATAGAGTAGGAAAGAAATGTAATGTACTCAAAGCAGTGGCCTAAATAGTGTTTGATGCTCTGCTGGGAATTTCTGTGGTGGCTCACCACTCATGTGCCAAAAATCACAGCACACAATTTATCACCAGGAAATTCACATGCATATTTCTTCCCTTGTACCTTTGCAATAGCCACTCTACAATGTCAATCAAATATAGGTACCTGTTAGAGTATATTAGATGTAGATATAGCAACATTCACAATAATGCACAGATGGCATGAAAACATTGCACAAGACCATAACAATAGTGACAAAACAACTGCTACTTGTTACTCATATTCATCCTTTGAAACAATAGTTTGCATTCAATCAAGTATGTCATATGTGTCTGTCTCACCATTGACACTGTCCTCAGATCACTGCTTCACTGTGTTTATATGTCATAAGTGACATGTCCCTGACATATTGAATGGATTAAGTTTCTTTTCCACCTGACTACTTATCCCAAACTTTATTTCATTTCCAATCACTATCTATTTGGGCAGGTTAGATTGTTTGTTAACATCCACAATTGAGTTTCACCTTGTGGTTCTCTTCAGCAAGTTGCATGCATGTTGGATAGCTAGAATCCATCCACCAGCAGCTCAGAGGTCAGTTTATTTGTTATAGAGCTCTGCTCAAATGAAAATCTCACAGGGGATCAACAATACAAATGTGTCCATATACTTCTGTACCATGCATTACATCATTCACCTCATGAGGACTTGAGTCTTCAAACTCTAGTCTTCCATCAGTCTGCTTTGCTTCAATTTTCATAAATTCATTCATTTTGGCCCACAACTCAGACATTATGATCTTTGATCTAGACAATCCAAATGCCCTCTTTGCCAGGTGATAGTAGTTACCCATGAATTGACCAAATTGGGCTATCTTAATCATGCATCATAAGTTACAATTATTCAGTAAGTGTATTCCTTAGATTTCACTCCAAACAACTAATCAATTGCTACTCACTCTCAGAGTGTGAAGTAATGTCACAAGATCAGGAGCCAGATCTTATCCAATACTCCAAGGGTTTGTAAGGAGTGTAACCCATGACCAGTGGCTCCAAATGACTTTCAGAGTGAGTCTCTACTACTATTACTTTGACTATGAACACATACCCTGTGTTATGATTTCTCCTATCTTGCTTAGTCATGCATATTTTGGATGCTTCTCTTTCTCCTATGATTACTCATTTCCTCTTAGTCATCAGCCCAATGACTCATCAATATCTCTTAATTGTGGTTTCTTCCATTATCATCCTGAACATTCTATGTGATTCTGTTGCATTCCATTTAGTCATCTTGATAACCAATCCTGTGTACAAGTAGTTCTTTCATATTCCATCAGTTTCTAAACCTTAGGTATATAAATCTTCCTTTTCTTTCTTTCCTTTTCCTTTTCCTGTCCCTTAAGCTAGTTCTCCCCAGAGTTACTGTCTGTATCTCTAGACTAGCAATCTATTTCTTTCCTCTCATCATCTCTTGACTCTTTGTGAACCTCTATCCACACTCTGAATGGATAGCTTGTCCTTATCTTAGAACTTTGTTTCTGAGTATTAGTTTACTGTCTTGTGAACAATACCTCAACCCAGTTGATGATCCATCAACTGGTACCTTGAATGCCCCAGTCAACAACCCATCATCTAGCACTTGAACTTTTGTCTTAGGCTTTTTTGAGGCTATGCTTCACCCTATCCAGATCAAGTGTAACACCCTGTGAATGAGTTAGCCACTTTGCTTTCCTAAATACTACTGACATGGCTATCATGGGTCCAGAACAGCACACAAGTTTTCTTCTGGACTGTCTCTGGTGAGACTCAGTATAGAATAGTGCAATATATCAGCTGAATGGCTGATGTGAGTATTCTGTTCATTATGGAGGGTCTCTAACTTAACAGTCTGTAGGGTACACAAATAGTCTTTATAGAATTAGATGAGGACAAAGATCATCACAGTCTTCAATGAGTCACCTGCACACTAATGTCTGACCGTTGATGCTGATGCTGATACCAGTGTTTCAAGTATCTCAACAGTAAAGTGACCTGAGTTATTATTCAGGTACATACAAATTTGTTGATAATATAGATTTCATACACTTGATAGAGCCACACACAGACTTCAGCATCCTCACCACTGTATCAACCACATGTATTTATTTACTTGTAGTTTCCTATATGCATCATGTTTTATTTTGTTCTCCATGAGTATTCAGCAGGCTTAGCCAGCTCTTCAGATTACTGTATTGAATCCTACAATAGGTGGCTGCACTTCATCCACTCTAGTACTAATCAATGGCTTTTCAGAATGACTAATGAACTTAACTAGTGGATGTCTTCACATTATGTCAACTAGCACTTTTGTTACATGCTAACATTTGATCAGTTGATCAAAACAGGTCTTGAGGTCACTGAGCAGTGGACCTGAGCTGAACTGTCACTCTTGAAATGGTTTTTTGATGTAAAATGGAGTGCACTAGCTTCTGAGTCCAGTTCTAGTTAGTTCCACTTGCTTGTGGAATGTCCATTTATGGTTGTAATGTGGAAGCAAGATGCTAGAATATCTAATGGGAAGTGTGATATTGTTGACACATATATACAGTGCCATGGAACATGTGGATGAGGATCAATTCATAGTAAGGTGGCAGGCTTGATTTTTAGTAGGACACACAAGGGTGATCAGCCTTATGCATCCTGCAAAAAATCAAGACCACTACATCCCTGTCCATATGCACTGTGGCACTGTGGCACTGTGTACACACACTAACAATATAACCCATTCCATTAGGTATTCTGACATCTGCTCACAGTTTGAATGGTCATCATCCAGGGAAGGTACCCATTGATCATACAGCCACAAGTCTAGAAGTCAGTGAAGTGTATCTTGTATAATCAGTACTATTGCACATTTCTCCCAGACTGGGGCACATTAAATATAACAATTATAGAGATTCTTATGTACTCCTATAGTGTGTTAGAACTTTTGTGGTGTGATAACATCACCACTAGGTACTTTAATGATCTCCTGGGGTCTACAAAGCAGGGACCCTTAATACACAAAAGTTATGAATGCTGGGTCAATTTTGCCCCATCTAAGGGGGGACACGTGAAGTAGAAATATAATACTGCTATTAAGTGGGAGGCAGTGCTTGGGGGGATCAAGGGATCAGCAAAACAACTGAGGAAGACTTGACCACAAATCAAGAGATCCTTACATTCAGATCCTTGGATAATATACTTCAGATGGGCATTCTCCTGGGCAAACTCCATGACAAAAACAGTTTTGCAGGGGCAGATCAGATGCCTTGTCTTCTCTCTTATACTTGAAATACAGATAGGCTGTGGCAAGTTGCAAATCTCATATATGCAATATAAGATCAATTGGGGACATAGGAGTAAATATGTTGCCCAGATTGGTATCAGACTGATTATCACTTTAGAAAGTATACCTACTTGTATAGATCATACATTACTGATAAAGTTGCTCATGAAAAATGATTTGGATGAGACTTAAGTATGGTTAGGACCTGGTTCAAAAGAGTAAAGTCACAGTGAGGGGTGCACACCTTTTGTCTATGGTGCATGAACAATGAGCAAATGATGCAAATTGACTTGAGACTGACTGCTACATTTTCTGGGAAGAAATGGAGGGGAGTCTTGTAATTGGGCATTATTGAGCAAATTTCACAGCTGGAAGTCATCAGGATTGCTTTATTGTGATGTGCAAAAACCTACCTTCAAAGCTGCAATATAGCAAAAAGGGTTTACACAATATATAAGCATTTTTCTGTTGGAAGAAAGTATTTTCTGCCATAGAATCTGTAACATTGGCCATTCACATGTTATAATGAACACTACTACAACTATGTCTAAATAACACTCAGTGGACACTACATTTAATGTCATGAGTGACTAAGAAGGAAAGAAGAGATATACTGTGTGAATTTTTCTTGTAATAAATAGTGTACTGTGATTTTAGGCATGTGAGGTGGATTGGTTAATTATTACTACTATTATATGACAATTGATACACAATAAGAGTGAAAAAAAAAACAACAGAACTTAGTAATTGAACATTAAGAGTGGGGCTTGACTACAATAATCCTGCTCATGGGTAAGAATTCTTCTGCAGCTGAAGTTCTATCCATTCATTTGACAGCCCCTTTTTTGTTTTCATACACCCATGTGACAGATAAGACAGACCATACAAGTTCACCACCACTACCCTCCTTCTTTTCAATGACTATATAAAAATGTTTTTCTTGATGGGATGATATACTCTGAGTGATGTTTCAGATAGGGTTTCCTGCAAAAGATAGGTGCCCTTGGCATAGGTGATGAAAAGGACCATGATCTGACCTCTGGGGATGAGACCCTACTCAGTTTGAAGGGGGTTGGGTAACTGAGTTTTGGCAAGTCACCCAATATACATGTCTTACCCATCAATGATTTGGAAGACTGCATTGAGATTTTTGAGTGACTCAGCAACAGTCAGATGGAATAAAAACTCATGTACTAAAATATATTAACTAATTTGGAGAAGTGTGAGATATGAGATAGAGTAGTAGTTACCTTTGAGTGCAAGGCCATTGAGCTGTTTATGATTGGCTTCATCAACCTCCCAAGGATTGGTAGCACTCAGAGTGTGATTGGTTTCATCAACCTCTCAAGGATTAAATGTAGTGCTAGGAGTGGCATCTGCAATTTCTGCTTCATGTCCAGAAAGGTGTGTTTCTAACAGTGGTGGTGTCCCTTCCCTACCAGACATGCCTGAGATCTCAGCACATAGAAATATGCTGACAACTATGAGAATCTCTTGTGGCATAAGGGCCCTCCCTGAGAGCCTGGTTTGAGAACCACTGGAATCACTCAGAAAAAGACCATATGGGGATTACTGCCAAACTCACTGAGTGACAATGTGGTCTAGAGAGCAAGTATAGCAGGAGGAGATTCCCTGCAACATGGTGCACTTATCCTGCATCACATTGATCAGTGTGCCTCACCATCCTTGGAACTCTCTGTGAATGCCCACTAACTATTTCTTTATTTATGCTCAATAGCTTATTTTGACTATGACCTGTGTATCATACTGCTTGTTATTGTAATCAATATTATCCTTCTGGGCAATATGATTATTTTGAATTAATCTGCATCAATATGTTATACTGAAAGAACAAAATATTTATCACAGGTACAGTATATTTAACAATAAGTTGTGGGTTTGTTTGATGGGCATTCTAGGGAGTACATCAGGTGTTATTCTCTAGTTACTTAAGACTGTTGTGTGTCTACTAAACTATCTATATAGTATTACTAATAGTTATTAAGTGGTAATATTTAGCAAGACATTTCAGATCTATATTATATACTGCAAGTCTGAACATATATAATAGTATGATTATCAGAGAGCACAATAATCTTATAATTATGAATCTCTATTTTATAAGCAAAATATTTCAGTAAAAATATGATGATCAGAATGAGAATTGCAACTATACATAACTTCACTCATCATCATCTCTTTTCCTATCTCTTTCACTCACTGAAACCCAGGCTTTACTGATCACTCATATGTTGTGATGTATTCTTTGAAAACATAGAAGTTATAAATATAACAGTTGAATATTTTCAAAGTAAATTCAAATGTACTTTTTTCTATCACTGGCCAAAATTGATCCTGGCCACCTTCTTTCTCTGCTGTCATACACCTTTCATAGGTAATTCATGAGTATAAATAAGATAGATTCTTGTTGAAAATAACATAGATAATTGTCAAAAAATCATGAAAACCATTGGAAAAGTATAGGTAAATCATCTGTATACATTCAAAGTTGTGTCAATGAATGTCATTCAGAGAGTTGAAATAAGGGATATCAAACATTTGAGTCAAGTAGATTTCCTGTTATGTGACTTTGATCTTATCCACTAGATATATTATTACTTGAGATGAGAATGCTATGAGGTCTTTGATTATGCTAGCATAGTGAAACTTTGATCTGTGGATTAGGTATTTTGGATAAGGGCAATAGTCTTTGCCCTAAATAGTGGCAAAGAGAAACCTTCAAATCAATGAGCATCCTTTTAGCAAGCATATATGAATTACTCACTTTACTGAGTATTCTACTGAGTAATTGATTATCTCAGAATATACTCTTCTTGTAATACTGTCAAAGTATTCCACAATGATACCATTCTCATATGTATCAATTAAATAATTATAAAGTAATATATTCTAGATTATATAAATCATTTTTCATTTATAGTGAGCAAGAAGGTTATGGTTGTGTTTCTTTCCAAAACTGAAGGAGAGAGCATTTTTGATGGATTCTGATAGACGAATATTTGTGAATCTTAACATCAAGAAAAAGAGGAGAGCCTAGATTAGATCAAATATATTTGAAGAAGTTTTTGAAAAACACATAATGCAAATACATGTTAAACTGTGCAAGACAAGTTTAATCAGACCAGAATAACAAACTGGCCAATATTCTCTTCAATTTGTAGCTATTGTCCTTCTATAGCTTTATCATTTCATCATGAGCTTGATTTCATACATCAGATGCATATGTTCATCATAAATACATAATTTATGATCAGTGATTGGCAATTTCAAGAATATTTTGGAAGGTATGAGATAGGAATTCTCAGACAATGCCTCTACAAATATAGCTCATATGACTCAAGCAATAGTCTGTAATAAATACTATCCATAATGAAAGTCAGCCTATTGTCTTCCTTCTTTTTCTCTCTGATAGATATAGAAATCCTGACAATTATATATTTCCACCTGAGGATTTCAAATATATCTTCAGTTAGGATCAACATCTCAGCAGTATTGAGCTGTGTTGTCTTTCTGAAGATGTCAAACCTTGATAGGCCTCAAATATTATAGTTTCAACTTTAACATCTGTCAAGTGATTTCAGAATTGGACTTGAGAGTATTTCTAGAGTCTTTTCATTGCATGATATTCAAGTGACATGTCAGGCCAGAGCTAACATAGGAGGTAGCTACTATATAGGCACTTCATAGAGCTAGTGATGATGGGTTTGATCAGCTGAAATAACTCATCTGTAGATAGAAATAAGTTAGAGTTATGGAGTACATAATGATAGTAGACAAATGCTATCTCGAACTTGTTGAATTGTATTTTAAATGATTCCAACACATGTAAAAACAGATGTAGGATGATTAATATAGATAGTAAGATGTATAGAGTACAATAACAGATAATAAGAGCCTAGGTAACGAATCTCTATATTTCTTGGACAATATGTGAGAATGAAGAGAAAAATGCTACTCAGAGTCTGAGAAGTTTGAGGTATTGTGTGTTGATCACAAGAAAGGCACTTGGTACTCTGTCTCCATGGTGGTATGCAAATATTTGCATGTTGGAAACGAAATCTTCTAATAAATGGTGATACATCTTACACTCATGGTAGCTTGGAAGGCTGCTCAACACAGCCACATGTTTGGCAGAATATGTATATGAAGGTCATAGGAAATGTTAGGTACATGTAGTGCCTCCTAAACATTCTAGAATGAAAATGTGATCAGAACTGAGGAGAAAAACTGTCAACCATCAAGAAATGGTACCAGCAAGATCACTTACATGGAGAGGTTGGAAGAACCACTTGTCCAACTTTCTACTCTGGTACCATTCTTCCAATGGCTTCTTGATGTTCTTGCAGACATTCTCTCATCACAAAGGCTCCTTCAAGTCTCTACAGTAATTGTGCCCTTGAGATTCTCTAGCTCCAATGAATAGTGTGTAGAGAAAAGATGGAGGAGGTGACAGTCTTGATGTCCTTTAATCATGACATGACAACAGAGTCAAAGAAAACTGACCTTAATGAACAACTTTAGCCATACTTTTGAGTATCTTGATGTCAGCACAAGAAGTGTAAACAAGATGTGCTCATTGTGTGGAGATTCATTCTACAAGCCACTCAGTAAGCTACACCCTTCAGTCACTTTGTGGCACTCATACTCCTCCAGCAGCTCAAGGTGTGATTCCTGATTGTGCAGAGATAATCTGGCTACCACCTATTTGTATCCACCTTTGTGCTCACCTCTTTGAAAGACATTTGTGACAACATCTACTCAAACAAGTCTTGGTCCATTGTTGCACAAGGCATGTTCCAGTTGTGTGAGATCAGCTAAATGGAGTAGGAGATGTGTCTGGACTCAGGAATAAGCCCCTGGCATGGAACCCAGACACATTGCACACCTTCAAGGAAATGATTACAACTCCTGATGTCTTTGAGGGACAAACTTGTGAATCAATTTTGGATGTTCATCACAAGTGTCCAATATTGATCACAGCCTCATGGCAATGGTCTTACTGGGGAAATAATGATTGGTTTCTGTCTTTGGACAAAGAGGCCAACTCAAATTGCTCAAAGCAGCCAGGCCTGATATCATTGATGCAAGAACCAACACACTGCCTGGAATACAGTCAATGTTAGCATTGACTCCACAAGGATATCAACAGCTTGCAGTTTCCATGATTGTAAAATGCCACATATGATTTACTAGCCTCCCAAGGTGAGAAGCATTTATTCCAGCTGAAGAGCTTGCAAACCTAACATTCCTTGTAAGACTGATGTGCTGTGCACAGAGGACCATTTCCTGAGTGGGAACTTCTGACTCTAAGACTCTGCCACTTTGGTCCAACCAACACTGAATCATGTCAAACATCACGTGGCAAGGTCCTCAAAACCTCATCCCCTTGATCCTAATGGTATGTGCAATTTTTGACCTTGATAAAATCTTACTGATTTGATAGTGTTCACAAGTGTTGACAGTCTGTCCATCCAGTCACAGTGGTTGGAAAGTCATATGTTGTTGTCATGCCACAGAGCATGCAGGCTCAAAAAAGCATCTATGAAATCAGAAAAAACACCAGAAGCAAGTAACTGGTTCTCTGCCAGGTAGATTCAAGCCTCAAGACTGTTCTTCTACTATGTTATTTAAGATGGAATATGAACTGCACATGGAGCTGCTGTTATCTGCTGCTGCTAATGAGGACCCAGGAAATGCTACACCACCACCACCACCACCACCACCACCACCACCACCATCCATCACCACTGATAGAAACCCAACAGAAGCCATACTACTACTCAGTCAGCTTTGGGAAGAGTTCTAAGTTGAATGTATCATATATTTGGACAACTACTTTGAAAAGATGCAACAAAGGGCTGCAAGTGGGGAGCCACTCTTCTCTGTTGTTCTGCCACCTCCTGAAGACAAACTCCACATTGAAGATGCTGAGGAGTTTCCTATAAATACCAAAGACATTTTTATGGACCATGGTATTGATTTTGAAAGTACATGATTCATTGTTCTATGCTATGTATTTGGTGTTTGTTAAGTGGCCCACAGCTATTGCTAGTGTTTTGAAGTCCAGTTGCAGGACTGGTCAAAGACTGGCAACTAGACTGGACTAGACTGGTCAGCAACTAGACTGCAGTTGCAAGTTGCCTGATTTCTTGGACAAAAGACTGCAGTTGCCAACCAGTGTACAGCCACACTACCTAATCAGGCAATGTTCTCCTAATTTTCTGTGATTTTTTGACTACTTTTACCATTTTTTGAGTGTTTTTGGAGGGTTTTTGAGTGATTTCTATGTGTTATTATTGCAAATTAATATATTTAATGACAGAATATGATGCATAGACACTAAATGAAGACTATTTACACTTGTGCAGGACAGGATTCATCTGTAAAACCAGTTGCAACCAGTCTTTTAGCAGTTGCAACCAGTTTTTTTCGGTTTTTAGTGGTCCAGTTGCTTTATTTGAAAGGTCAAAAACTGGACTGGACTGGACTTTAAAACACTAGCTATTGCTAGCAGGGCCTCTAATCATACTATGTCTCACTATGTCAGATCAAAGGCCAAGGATTATATTTCCCCTGTGCAGCTGTTTTATCCCTAGAAATCAAAGCCTGTGTGTATAATTGGCTTTATTGCTATGTCTTATTGATGCACTTCTAGGAATTTTTGACCCATCTTCTGTTCAGTTCACCTCACTTATGGTTCTCTTGAGCACAGAAAAATGCTGTCCTCAAATAGGTGAAGCAGATTGGTGCTCCTGAGGTGCCTTCTATGTATGCTATGAAAAAAACACAAGAATGCTTTATGGGACTCCTTGGTACTCCAACTGAGAAAGTTACTACCCTCTCAGGTTGTGTGTTTTACCTCAATGACATATCGAAGGTGACTGCCATGGTAACTATAAATTCCTTTCTAATTGGCTGTCTTCATAGTTTTGCTACCATTGTATAGGATTTTGTGAGCCCACTTACTCAGTTCATGATGCAAGAGTACCCAGATGACAGCCAAGGTCACATGTCTCAAGTCCATCACAGAACCAAAATGTTGGAAGACCTTCCAGAGGATCTTGCACTCCCATGTGTCCACATTGACCACTCAGTGTACTTTATGAATGAACTTTTGCAACAATCAACTGGTCAATATTTCATTCCCAAGCAGTTTTTTGAAGTGCAGATGCCAATGCAAGGAACTGAGGAGCTGGCTCTGCTTGCACTTGGGCACCAAGTCTCAGAGACTGAGGTTTGCTCCCATTTGATCTTCTGGTTCACATGTCTTATTTCAATGCCACAGGAGGGATTTACAGTTGACCCAGAGATGGTGATTGTTCCAGCCACAACCTTTCTCAACACATTTGTCAAGCTCCAATGTTAGAATGGACCCTCTAAAATCAAATTTACTTGTCAGTAATTTGTTCTTGACACCAGTGTGGATCTGATCTTTTGATCTATGAATAGCATCTTTGTTGTGATTTCTCTCCTTCCTTAGTCATATGAGTTCAGGACATTATTTCTTTTCCTACAATTACTCATTTCTTCCTAGTCATCAACCCAATGACTCATCATCATTCCTAATTGTAGTTCATTCCATCATCTTCTTGGACA